>KZ507752.1:16320-72964 GCA_002844005.1 Limosa lapponica baueri
GGGCACCGCTCTTCTTACCAGGTACGTCTCTCGGTGCTGCTGGTGGAAAGGTTTCCTTCTGGTTTCCAGCCTTATTTTAAGCGCTTAATCAGCAGTGATTAAAAATAAAATAAAAAAAAAAAATCTGTAACGATTTAAATCGTCTTAAAAAGTGAATGATTTTGAGGGATGCACCAGCAGGGGTTGAAGGCGTTTTGCAATAAGGTGCTAGGGCAGCGTCCCCTTGGGACTGTATTTCTAGGCTGGGTCAGGCAATTCTCACACACATTTTCCCTGGGAATGGGTACGCGGAATATATTCAGCTCAGAAGTTTTTGCTGCTTGTTTCTTATACATTCTGCAAGATAACCTGTATCACCGAAAGTAAAATGTCTTTAGAGTCACTTGTTGTGCACAGTAATAATTTTGAGGGTTTTTTTGTCTGTTTTTTGCCTTGTCCTCTTACGCTGGCCAAGTGAGGAAAGTTCAGTGTACTGGAAGCATCCTTTCCTGTCTGGGTTTATAACAGTATTTATTTGTATTTATTTATATAAGTTTATAACAGTATTGAACTCTGTTGCTTTTACTGTGCGATTGTCTTGCATTGATCTATGCGGAAATGTTGAAGAAATGTTTGTAAACTAATTAACTGGCCTTCTAAAGGCATGCCTACCTAGCCTCTTAAATGTGTGATTGTACAAGCCCGGGCTGGTTTTGACTTACATGAAATCAGTTATACTAATGGTAAAAGTGTGGTAAAATAAGCTTCAGCATGAGCCAAAATAAGAGTTTACAATCTCAGGCATGCCGATCTAAGTGTTACTTGGTCCCAAAGCAAACTATTTGGGTATTTAGCTCTGACATTTGTGCTGAAAAGGTAAAGCTGGCATTGCTTGTCTCTACTCAAAATATGTTTCTTCGTTTTGCTTGCATAGGCTAACAGTGTGCATCATCATCACAAGACAGCTGTGCAAGTTGATATTCCTGTTCTTAAGCTTTAAGTTTATAGCTTTAGTCATTCCTTCCTAAACTGGAAAGTATACCTCTGTATACTGCGTGGGGGAAACAAGCAGGATTTGGTCCTCTGCCGGGTGATCTCAAATGTGTTTGTTGAATTAAACTATAGAAGAGAAAACAGGTCTTTGCTTAGGAGGGTCTCCAAGTACTTGTGTTCACTGAGGAAGCACACTTAAAACGTATTGATAAAGACGATCTCTAAAGTGAAATGCCTTGAAAGAAGATGCAGGAAAGAAATTGTGTGTAAACAAAGTTTGTTCACAAATTTTTTGAAGCCACAAAATTTTCTACTTGCACCACAAGCTAGTACTATTTTATTTCTGCTGTGGCAGTCAGACACCAAGTTAACTAATGTTATTAGTATATTAATATTACTTTAGTATCTTAAATTAATTCCATAGGTTAGGTGGGAGTTTGTGAGCACATTTTTTTCTCTTCAGTGCCTTCCAAATTTAATGATAAACTTCTATTTTTAATACATCAATAGAAATTGGCTCAAACTAGAGCCAGCTAGAGAGAGATCAAGGACTACATTTCTGTTATCAAGATTTTGTGCTGTGAATGGTTTTAGTCAGGTCTTCCACTAGAACTGGAGAATGTTGGCAGGTTGAGAAAGTTTTGGACTTCATGAGAGAATACCTGTTGTTAAATTTGGACAGTTTTTAGTTCTTAATATGTAACACTATCAGTGGCCTTGGCAAACACAGTATAGCTTTAAAACTGATCACTACATGTGAGCTTTTAATTTTATGTTTTCAGGGTAATACTAGATTAGATTATTTGAAGGCCAAAATCAGGGTACCTCATACAATTAATCTCATTGACTTCAACGAGAAGGATTGGCATGAATAAGGTGTGCTATTTGGCCTGAAATGTTAGCTTTCTGATAAATGGTACGTTTAGTAGTATTATTGTATCTAGGTTCATTTAGAAGCTCTGCTTTTTTTCAGATGCATGGATTCAGAGAACACTAATTTATTGCAGGATACTGGTAGATGCTACTCAGCTTGTGAACAAGAAGGGAGCAGAGTGAATAATTTCATGTTTATTAGATAGGTGCTCACGATTATGAGAATCTTACTCTTTCCAGTCATAAATTCCTGGTGGAATTACAATTTGGAAAGAATCTATGAAAAAATCGGCTTGTGTCACTATACGGTAATTAATAGGACTCAATTATCTGGGAGTCTTGCATTTCTTTTGTGCCAAAATATCTTTGAAATTTATTGTTGTTCATGGTGGACAAAGGATCCTTTGGAGTCAACATTAAATCAAAGACACAAAAAAATGAATCTCAAACTCCTCCCTGCATGAGTCACATGGATTTGTTTCTATCTGTGAGCTGAACATCTTGTATACCACAGGTGCTCGGCCTGTGAGTGTTACTTACATTGGCTTCAGGACAGTTTTATTGCAGGTAATATGTAGTGGAATTGATACAAGATTTTAGAAGTGTATTTGGCAGCTAAAGTCCCAGTCTCAGCATTTTCTATTTTTCTTTTATTGATGAGCACTGGAGTCCAGAAATCTAATTATTGTTTGACACAACAGCTGTTTTTCAGCTAGTGCCTTTTTAATACAGTGATTTTGTTCTTCCGTTCTAGATCCTCTTGTGCTGGCTAGTGAAATACAGTGTTCTTAACATCTCAGAGAAAAACTGTACTTTGTAACGTGATTTGCTTATTTTTGTTTGCTTTAAAAGAGAACTGTACTAGATGAGACAGTGTATGGAAAAGAAATAGTTTATAACGCTCCCCATTCTACTTAATATACTTTTTAACTCTGTAGAATTTAGAAGAAATTACTAGAATTTTCTGAAAAACTAGAGTTTTCTGAAATTTGCATGACATGAGTATCACAGGTGATGCCTTAGTTGCCAAAAAAGAGCAACCAGTCACAAATTAAGCACTCTGTAGGTTTGAATTTATGGGGTTCCTTAAAGGAATTGTTGAAGAGTTAAGGCTTAAGAGATCCATCATTAAGTTTGCCAGAAGTTGTTGTGTTTGGCAAGAGGTGACACATTTAGAAATGGTAGAACTAGCAAGAAAATGAGTAATGTGAGTATGCTGATTATGGAAACACTACTGTGCACAGGTAACAAACCCCAACATCTTTTTACTTATGCCTTTAGTGTTTTAAATATTCTCTTAAAAATCCCTTTCATATCCTTTAGAGAAAAAAAAGTCACTGTGGCTCTCTGCCTGGATTTATTAGACATCTGGGCATGCCTGATTGTGAATGTTGCCAATTTCCACATTTAATTTCTGAGTTTTTGAATATTTTTGTTTCTTTTGCACATAAGCTGTTTCTGATGATACTTGTCACTTCATGTTTTGAAGTCTGGGGGACTTTATTCCATCATTATTCATAACATAGTCAAAGTATTCATATGACTTGAATTAAAAAGTGCTTGCATTTCCCCCCTCCCCCCCATCTATCTTTCAGCAAGTTAGCATTGTGGTTAGGTTGGTTTATTTGTAAGAAGGCTAATAATTTTACTTCTTTTTATAGAGGTGGTGATGGTGAAAGAAGCCATGTGGAATGCAGTTGTACAAAGTGAATTTTCTGAGCTGATACATTCATGGGTGCTGCACACAGAAATTATGCTGGTTTAAATACATTTTTCTGAAGTTGATTTGAAGTAATCTACTGTCTTGTGTGACCACTCTCAAGTATTTAAGAATGATTGCTAATGACTAACTTGTTTCAGTTGTATTAGTCTATTGTGCACTCTGGTCAGAAATTCTCCTCCTCTTCTTTCCCTGATGACTGATTATGGGTCTTGTCTTGGCAACGGTGCCATCTCCTTTCCCCTGTACTCCGTAGACTTACATTGTACCGTAAGGAGGACCAGTGCTAAAAGAGGCCCAGAATGCTCTTCTGGCATAACCCCTTAAAAGAGGACCCCCAAATATTTACCCCATGTGAAGACTGAGCTGCCAAAGCAACTGTATTTCCTTGGGCTTTATAGGGTAGTGATGCCATATTCCTAATCAGAGTTGTAGTGGAGCTCTGGAAGATGCTTGCTTCAGTACATCCATCCTTCAGAACTGATGAGCTTTTTTTCTTTGGTACAAATTATTAATTTTGGTCATTGGGCTGTTGATTAAAACAATCTGAGAGACTGTTTAAAAAAAAAACACAAAACCTCAAACAAAAACTTCCACCAAGTATTGTGCTGCTTAGCTTATAGAGAAATTTTAACAGCTCCAAGTGGAAGATCCAAGAGACCTGTTATGTCCATAAAGTGAAGCTTAGGATGAAATCACAATATAATTTCTTTTTTTAAGACTTTGTGGGGAGATTCTGCTGTTCAAGCCAAGAGAGCATGGAAATGAGACTGGGGAAGGAAAGTGCCAGCTGAGCAAAACCAGGAATTTTTCTCTCCCTCCCCTCCCTCCATTTAACAGTAAGATGAAATAGACTTTCAGGTCTCATTTTTGAAAAGTAGGAAAATTGAAAGCATGAGCTGAACAGTCGGCTTTCTGGCATGCCTGGTCCTCACTTGATTCCTTACAGCGTGCTTACATTGTTCACTGGCTTGAATATTCCAGCTTTAGAAAAGTCTTTGCCCTTCACTCTTTCTCTCTGAATCAAATTCAGTTCCTATTACTGAACATAAAGGTTTTGCAAAACTTTGTCTACTTTTCTCTGCTTACATCTTTGTACACCCTTCCTCATCCCTTTTACGTAGCTCAAGGTGCATGTCTAGCATTCCTTTAATCTTTTCTCTGTGCCAACTTAAATGTAGTCTTTGTTGTACTTTCAGTCTTATACTCTGCAGAACACTTCTTTTGTTATTCCCCCCCCATGAAACCTATATCCTTCCGTAACTCAAAGTATTATTAATGAAAATGTAAATCACCTGCCTGTACTTGAAGTAATACGTAACTGTTTTATTACATCTGTGCTTCTTATGCTTCATTGGTACTTTGTAAACGCTTTGAAGTGGAAACCTGCTCAGATGTTGTCACTGAAGGGCTTTTTAGTTTGCTCTAGAAGATTTAATAGAGTGCATGGATAATACTCTTCTCTTGAGGGAATACACAATGCAGAAGGGGATTTCCTGGACAGTGTAGAACTTATAAGAGTTAGAAAGAGGCCTCTTGCTCATCTCCCAGGTGACTGCTGGATATGAGGAGGTGAAACGTTGCCAAATTGGATAAGAGGGAACAAAAACTTGCTTGAAATTGTCCTTTGTTCTGTTTTTGCACTATATACAGTGACACAAGTTACTGTAAGAAAGAATTAAGTACTAAAAGTGCTTTTTGGCACTGAGGTCTGTAATGGAGAGCCATCCGATAGCGTATACACTCATGATAAACCTTAATCATTAAGCTTACACTTTTACACTAATCTAAGGGGAGATCTTTTAATTGAATGTGAGCAGACCTTGGCTTACACAGTTTGGTGTTTGTTATAGTACCAAATACAAAAAAATCTTTCTAATACCAGTATCCTGCAGCAGTTGAAAGACTAAACAAAACAATGGATTTCTCAGAGTTTTTCCTCCTGTTTATTTCTGTTAAAAACTGAACCAATGAGCTATGAGTCTTGTAGAAGACTGGAGTCTGTAACTAAGTGGCTTGTTGCTCTATGTAAGCCAACTTATTTAAAAATAAAATATTTAATATCTTTGAAAACAGTAAAGATTTATGTCAGGAGGACATGTTTGGAAGGTCATTGAACTGGCTCCAGACGTTACCATTGTAGTTTTAGAAAAAGCTGGTGCTCTACATAAAGTGACTAAATTTTGCAGAACACAGTATGCCTGTTTTTACAGCCTTTGATAAACACTGGAGAAAATTAATGAAAACCAAACTATTATGAGACAGTAACAATTCTATTACTTTCTTCTGGAAAAACGCATTAAAAAAACCCCCACAGAACAACATTTTTAAATCAGTGGTGCTACTTCTGCTGTTAAGTCAGTGAATACTGTATTTGCCAAAATTCACAGTGACATAAGACTTTCCAACATAAGCGTCCTCCCTATTACATCTAACTTGTTTCAGCCAAAATTTAAAAATAACATAGAAACTTTACTACATTTTGGTTCCAGTCTGGAAAATATAAGGGGTTGGTGGAAGAAGTCTACAGTCTTAAGTTTCTGAAAGTAATTAAAGGCATCAAGGAGTTCTCATACCTGGACAGTGTGAAGTTTCTCTTGGTCTTTTCTGCCTTTTATCACTAGCTATAGATTTGAATAATGCCAGATAGAACAACAGTGAGAAGCTTATCATTCGTTATTACCCTCCTCCTCAGCAGTAAATTCTATAAATTTGGGGAATATTTATATTAAAATCCAAGATTTTAATAGGGGATAACTGCAAAAAATAGACAGAATGAGCCCCAAAGACTATGAATGAAATAAGTGTGACTTGAACAAAACAGCTTGAAGTGCAGCAGTAGACAGCATGGTTAGAAGTAAATGACTGATTGCTTTGGGTCATGATTTCCAACATAAGTTTCTGTTACCAACAGTTTATGCATTGGCAGTGAGAACCTACTCTGTCTAAAACTTGGCATAAAAGAATTTAATAATTTTTTAAATGTTAAAAGATTGCCAGGAAATAGACATATTCAACAGGAATTGCAAAATTTGTGTGTGTTTTTCAAAAGGTGATTTAACAAAGTACACTATAGCAGAGAACAGCTGTATTTACGCTTTGCACTTGCTTTGGCTTTAAGCCTATTGAAAATATATCTGCTGTAACACAAGGCAAGCAGTGGCTTAAGGTAAGCCCTATATCTCTTTGTATGTCACCTGTGGGTGCACACCGGGAAAGCATTCCAGGTTTCTCACACTGCACTTTGAGTAGAGCTGCACCATCCAGCCTCCCTTGAGGCTGGTTACAGAGGCACGGACTCCATCTCCTCTGCCTTCCAGTTGTGTTCGTAACACAAGCCCAATTTCCTGGGGCATCTCAAAGTCCTTTCACTGTGGATACCTGTGACTGACTAGCTGGCTGAATGGCTTTAAAAACATTAGCTTCAAGTAATGCTACTCATCTTTCAGAAGTGAAAAGCTGGGTACAGCAGAGTAAATGTGGTAATAGCCTTACAGGCCTTGGTTTTAACAGTTTTCTTTGCTTGCTCTTTTAAGTTGCTGTTGGCTTATGGACCTTCATCCCTCTGTTCTGCCTGTCCTGCAGCAGGCACCCTGTCACAGTGTTTGTCTTGGTCAACCTGTTAGATTTCAGTAACTTCTCCTGCAGAAACTCTGTGCTCTTTAGGCAGGTAAAACTCCCATTGTGTTGGAGCACAATTCCACCAAAAAATAGTAAAATAAAGTAAAATAAAATAAATAGTAAAATAAAAGCTAATTAATACTAATGATAAGAATATAGACTTCTCTTTATACCATCTTCCTGTCTTTGTTTCCAGTAACCTCTTAGATTTCCAGAGAATGTGATATTAATGCAGAACTGCAACGTGTAACACAACTTACAAAATAAACATCTAATTTTTCAAAGTACATTTGTTCATTTGTTTTAAGAAAAGTTCTATCAATCCTAGTTGACATGATACAAAATGTTGTGAAACCTGGGTACCAATGCTAGGAGGTAGTCACTAAACAAAACAGAGCACTCTTCATGGAGAGCAAACAAGAGGTAACAGATTTATGCCTGAGCCCTTACTTTCAGTTTTCTGAATTTCCTTTTAATCCACTGACCATAAAGAAAAGTAACTGCTTATATTCTCTTCTACTTCAGATAGTTAGCAATTGGTAAATAAAAGTGACTTAATTGTTATTTGAGAATAGTAAGTGAGAAAGTAAAGAGAGCCTGTTATATCTTTACCTGTAGTCTATGCATAGAATTCTTTCCAAACTTGGTTGGCTTGGTAGTTGTGCCTGGTAGCTCTTGTACTTGATTATATCTGCTCAATTTACAAGTGAAAATTTTTCATCCTACTGCAAAAACTATGCAGATTCATGCTGGGCGCTCTGTCATGCTGTATTCATCTATTGTAATGAACAATAAAAATATTCATGTAACAAATGAAAATAATGAATAACAAATTAAAAAATCACTTATGCCTAATTCTGTAATGAGCATAACTGTACATTTACAATTACATTATTTTTCAGGACCATTATTAAGAGTAGAGCTTCAGAATTCCAATACAAAGAAGGGCTTAAATAAGTTTAAGAGCAACATAATATCCAAATGTTTTGGAATGCATCATATTATCTTTATTTCAATCAATATGGTGAAATCATATTTTGCATCTTGGTTTTTCTTTAAAAAAATCTGAAAAAAATCTATCAAAGCTAGCAGCATCTTTTTCTTTGGTAGTATCTAAACAGCATTGTTTAACTTTTTTAATTATATTTTTTATCTGGACGTTGGAACAAATCTTGAGCTAACAGAAATGTCCAAAGTCTTGCAAAAAGTCAAGTTTGCTGTTAATGTGTCAGGATTTTGCTTTTTACGTTTACTCACTTTCCTTCTGTCTGGATTTTATTGCTGTCCCTGGGACAATGAATCTGCATTCATAGCTTTGAATAGCTTCAGAGTTCTCGATGTGACTGTATTTTGTCAGCAAGAAGCTGTCCCTCTGTCCTCATTTGTCTTTGCCAGGCCCATCTCAGGAAGTGAGAACAATGTCACAAAAACCCGGAGGGGATAAAAACCTTAAAACCTAAATGTGCTGAAAGTATCTATTACATCCTTTCATTTACGCACTGGACAAATACTAGCAAAGCTCACTCTGGAAGGCTTGAGTTAGGGTAAGGTCTATTCAAACTTGTTAGGGCTACATAGCACTCACGCAGAGCTGGAGTCAAAACTAGGAATTTCTTGGCTCCTGCCCTCAAATTTAGATTCTTGGAAAGCAGTTGTTATTTCTGGTGGATGAGGGACTAACATGATTGTCTACTGAGGTCTACCAGACCAAATAGAAGGCATGCTTGATGGTATGGGAGTAAACCTTTGTCCTACTCAGCTCATTTCATGTGTATCTCTTTGCAGAACTGAGGCTTAAGAAGGAAACTAAGTGCAGGGAATGTGGGAGAGTTTGGAAGCAGTATTGTATGTGACACTGAGCAAGCAGTTTGCTTCAGTACTTACAGCATCGATGGCTAAACCTGTAGGTGCCACTGAGTATTTTTGGGCTCCATCCCACTCACAATTCAACTCTTGATGTCTAGGTAGCAGAGGCAAGAGATGCTGGAATTTCTGTTTGATTTGTTGTCAAAGTTCATAACTATGGATAGATGGTTGCTGTACAAAACCAGAAATTTCCCCATAAAATGGAGGAATAGATGTGCAACTTGGTTTTGCTTGGAAATGACCTAATTTGAGACTAGAATGAGCAATGTGAGTAAGCAAAGAAAGGAAACATAGCCTTTGGATGGGCATCTCTTTTAACACTAGTAAATTACATTGTAGATGCTTCAATCCTTGAAGTTGTCAAATATATTTAAGTGTGGCAGTTTTCATTTTCAGGTTCTCAGGATAATTAATGTAATTCTGCTGCTTACTTTACTGGCTGAACAACTTTATTAATACATGATTTTTAGGCATTCAAGAGAATCAAGCTGAAGACAGGTTTGGACATGTTTCCTGTGAATCTTTAGAAAGCTAAAGACATCAAAGTTAAGCTTTGACATTTCTTGTTTTTTAAAGTTGTTTTTGTTTGGTTTTGGTCTGTTCCTGCATAGGATTGTGTGTATTAGCTATGTCCATTGTTTCTATTTTCTCTCAGCTTTAGTATGCTTGATTCTTATATTCCTTTTATCAATACCCTCTCTTCCTGCTGGTTAACACCTGCAGCACCCATGCAAATGTCATTCATAATGTTGCCACAATCGGACTGTTATTTCCTTAGTGCATTTCAATTTTAAGTGTAACATCCAGAATCTGCAAAGTGGAAGCAGTACGTGTGATCATTCAGATTGGTCTGTTACAATGCAATCAGTATCTTATTTTTCTGCTAGAAATATCACATACTGTGTAATTATTGAAAACACTGTCTTGCAGCAGTGTTGCAGTGCTCTAATTTTTAAAAAGCCTTTGCTTAATGTTTTTTATGTTACATTATTGTATGTGTATCATTTACTTGCATATACATTTAATCAAATTCCAAAATGTCAATTACCTAGCAACTTCACTGTTTCTCAGTTTATTCCTTTAGCACTTCTTTGGGAGAGCTCAGCCCATAGTAACCATTCGATGCTAATAAATATTTACACTAATGTGAATGCTTGCAAAAAATAAATTGTAGCCCTAACCTCAACACGAATCTACAACTCCTGAAAGAGTTCACAAGTAACAGTCCCTGAAAAGAAGGGAACCTATTGCAGCCTGACACAGCATGTACAAAAATACAGTAAAGTTTGCAAGCAGCGTGAGTGCTAACCAATACACTCACACATGCACCAAACTTGTGATGGCAAAGTTAAACTTCTGGTGTCATGCGGAATGCTCAGGTCTGCCATAAAGCTGATACATTAAAGGTAAACAATACATAAAGTGTACTGCTTTGCATTTGTTTCAAGAATCAATTATAGAATCACTTGTAACTATGTATCTCTGAAACTTCTTATTTAAGAAATAATGCACGCAAAAAGCACACAAATATTTCACTTAATGTTTCTTTCAGCATGCAAAATATTCAGATGTACCTTTTTTAAAAAAGATCTCTTTAAAAAAAGTGTGTAATTTCAAAGAACAGTATCTTTTATAGTAGCAGGCATGTTCTTTTTCCACCACCATGTCCTGTTGCTCACATTAGGCAACCATCACTAGGAAGAAATACGGACAAACCAAGTTTTCTTGATAACTCTCCATGAACTTGCTGCCCACAGTGACCTGTGGCATTTCTAATTTTTTTGCAGTAGCTTCTTGCCTTGAGAGCGAGACGAGGATTGGGAATCAAATTCTTGTTTCTTCCTTCGGAGTTCACAGTATTGTTCTTAAAATGTCAGGTGATAGAACCTGTGGGCAAGTGACTGAAGAGATGCTTTCTATATACTTACTGAGGTTAACAAAGTTTTTGGATAAGCTCTCTAAGCTTGCTCTCTGGCTGCTTTTGAATGGGTATTTTTGTGTGTGTGGAGGGTTTTTTTTGGTTGTTTGTTTTTCAGGTGTTGAAGGCCTTATTTCTGCAAGGAGTCATAGCCATGCTCTGATGTATTTGTGAGTCTTTGGAGAATTAGAGCTTGAGTGGGTTTTTTTGTTTGTTTTGGTGGGGTTTTTTTTGCCTTTCAGCAAACAGCTCGCTCTTTCTTGGTGACTTGGAAATATACAGAGTATTTGTGCATCGCTGTATGATGTATACCCAATAGTATAACAGGGTTGAAAAGATTTACGCTCTTGGGTTGGAAACATAATCTGTCATAATATCTACAAACCTGCACTTTTTCTTGTCACTGTGGTTTATTTATTTATTTTTTCTTCTAGAATGATTGCCCGGGGAAAACAGCACTGCTATGTTGGCAGAATACAGGACATTCTCTGGAGATTCGGGATTGTTCTAACAGTCCTTTTACTTCATTTGTTCCTGGCCACAGCAAGCAAAGGTAAGACAATTTTTTCCTGATTAATATAGCATTGATACTACAAAAAAATAGAATTAGTCTTGATGAATAGGACTTTGGAATATATTCAGAACAGGCAAGTTTTTGCTCTATTGAAATTAAGAGGAAAAACTGCCATTAACAAGAAATGAAATAGCTGGTGCTTAGCCCTTTGGATATACAAACTCTATGTTTAAAGTATTTGTTTTCATAAAAAATATTCAGTAGTAACTTCTTTTTGGCTATGGATGAGAATATAAGCACAATACATAATAACAAGGTAAATTACTTTCTTGCCATTTTTTTGAACTGGAAGTGTCACTATTTTCAGAACCTGTTTTTAATTTACACTGCTCTTACACAAACACCTCAAGATCCTTTGAGCTTTACTCTGCTTAGCGCATAGAACATCTGCATTGGTCTTGGTCATGGATCTGAATAAGGCAAGGAAAAAGTAGTAGGGTCCAAAACATGTAACAGGAATGATTTATTCGAATTTAACAATCTATACTCTTTATGTAACAGTAAATGAAAAATAAATTCATAAGATTCTTGTAACAAATTGGGTAACTGGCATGGTGATGCTTTTGTATGAGGTACAGTAGAATCAGCAATTTGTGTTTTATTCATGGCTATTCTGTAAGCTGGCAGATACAAGTCTGTCGCTACTCTGGACCTCAGCTGGCACGGATCACAGTGCTTGTCATTTGTAAAACTTCCTTGTATCAATAGTGTGTAATATATTTATTGTGTTAGTAATGTGCATGGAATTTTAAAATATTGGAAGTGTTTTTTGCCATGTACTTAATGGCTAGTTTTAGAAACTGCTTCCTGTGTCATGCCATGTTATTTTACTGTAGAAGGTCAGAGTTTCTTGCAGTTCAGATGTACTTCGTAAGTACGCCTGCTTAATGATAATGTACTAGTAATGAAATTTCATAGGTTTGGAGACTAGACTAATTCTGATTCTAATTCTCCAAATCTACTAATTTTCATACAATGAAGATTTTATTGAGACAGAATTTGAGATTCTGTTACTAAGATGGTGAGGTTTTAACCTCATGTACTTTAAATAGTTAAAAGGATAGTGCTGCTGAGCAGATGGGCAGATGTCATACAAGAATATTTCCAAGGAAAATTCAACTGCATCTAGAGTTCTGAGGAAGCAAGTAAAGAGGGATTTAATCTTTCACCTACGTATCACTTGCAACTGTCAGTAATCCTTCAAGAAAATCTGAACTGATCCAAGAGTTGGTTTATGGTTCCACCCTTTTTTGTTTGTTTGTTTTTTTAGGCTGTTAGCACTGTCAGCAGCATCTCTGCTCAGTTCTCTCCTCATCTAAGGTGCCAAAGTATGTTTATGTTCTCCAGGAAATATGAAGAGAAAAGAACTGCCTGTATTCTTTCCTATGTCTAGGACACTCTGATTAATGTGGCGTAGTTTATCCCCAGATGTCCAAATACAACTGTGAATGAAAAGGAGGGATGAAATGCATTTTGAGGAAGCAATTCTTGGCTTCACATTTCCAAAACATTCAGCAGGATCAAGTGATCAATGTGTAGAAAGTTTAAACTTTTTATAAAGAACAGTTATGAGCTCCAGGCAGAATACATTAAGGTACAAGATTCTTGAGATGTCGTTTTAATGGATTGTGGCAAGCCAAATGTGTTGCAGGTGGCAAACACTTGCATAGAAGTTAATGACTATTGCTGTTACTGGTTAAAAGCCAGATTGTGCAGACACAAAAACTTGTCACTATTTTTATGCAAGAGAATACTCAACTGTATTAATGCTCAACTGCACTGATACAGTAGCTATTAGTAATGTAAGCAAAGTAACGCTAGTGCTTATGTACTGAGATGATCTGCTCCTGTATGTCTAATTCTTACTACCTATGGTTGGCTATCTCTTGTAAAGATATCAATTATTACCATATGAAAATGTTTGAAAAAAAAGAGATTACATTTTTTGTTTATGATTGCGTTACCTTGTCATTCTCAGAAAGTTTATTTTAAATGTTTGGAAGCATATGCATACATTTCAGGATTTCTTTTAGGGCTTAAGAGAACATGCTTATTAAGTGGATGCTCTTAGTTTTTAGTGAGGGTAAAAACACCAGTTCTTGCATCTGTTAGAGAGAAATATATTAAGAAGGAACAATTTGCATTTCTGAAAGAGGTTAAGTCCCTGAATACAGAAAATGACATTGAAAAGTCAGGCCACAATTACTATTGCATGAAGTTTCCTTGACTCCAAATTATGATTTTTGCTTATTTTTCTTAGTCTAGAGCTGTTCTGAGCATTCTTTCTACTGTGCTATGATGATAAAGGTATGTTTGTGGCTAGGCTTCTGAATGTGATTTGTATCATCTCGACCTGAAGGAACTAGTTGTAAGCCAAGACTGGTACTGTCAGAGCACAGACAGTTCCAGCTCCTTGATTGTATGGTCAAGGGTGGGCTGCCGCCCACTAGGACCATTACTAGAGAAAATAACCGATGATTAACAAAACTTCCAAAAACTTTAAAGCAATGTCATCTCCGACTTACTTTGCATCCATGCACATATCAAACAGATTTCGCCAAGATGATAATTAATTTCTAACTAATTTAAAGCTGTACTGTGTGTGCTCCATTTGGAACACCGAAGTGCATTTTCTGATGATGGTTATGATTTCCTTTGTGCTTTTTCAGCATTCTGAGTAGACTGACCATATAAAATTTTACAAGCCTTTCTTGTAATAATTCAGATAGTATTGGTGTCTATTCTCTTAACTTGGACACTGCTCTTAAGTCTGGCACTGGGCCAGGATTTCCAGTTTCCAGAAGGGTAGCAAACTCTTTTATGAGTTTAAATTAATTTGTCAGGCCTTACATACTGATAAACAGCAGTCTTTTTGAATAATACAAAGCAGACTAGGACAATCATCATCAGAACTGAGCTCATTCTGCATCATTTCTGTTGGTTACCTGCCTTAAGACTGTTTCCACTTGCAAGTTTATGTCTGCTCTGGCTCCCTTGACAACTTTGTAGTGTCAACTCCCCTAACAAATGTAATAGGATTTTGAAGCCCTTTAATGAATTCACTCTTGGCACATAAACATAATTTGTTTACTTCCAAAATCAAGTCTGCTGATAGCACTTCAAGTTTTGATTAACATTTTTGCTCAGGAATGGATCTTCCAATCTGGGAAGTTAACAGTGACTTCAAGTTTTGAAGTTATGTCAGGAGACTTCCTTAACCGGTCATTTTGGCCATCTCTGCATGTTTAAGATTGCTTACAGGAATTTTGGAGGATATATGAGTCATGCAAGTATACTTCTCATGTATACTCTCTGAAGAACAGCAGCTGTATCAAATCTTTCAAAACCTTTAGCATAATTCCTGCTTAATAATGAAAGACTTGAACAATTATTTTTCTTTGGAGAGACTGTGTCACAGATGTTGGCATATAACTATGTATCTAGCTAGTTATTTCCTTTATAAAATCAAATTTCCTCATGATCTGTCCAAACTGGAAGGTAGCAAATCTATTTTAATTGTAGTCATCTTTTTACTAAAAAGGGTAGGTACATTTGAGTGTGTATCTAAAAATCTCCACTTCTGTGGCATTTCCACCTCTCGCGCAATCTTCCTCATTCTAGCTTTTAAGTCATGTTTTAAAAACTAGTTTTCTATCCTGAACTGTTCTTGGCTGAGTATCCCAGATTTTGCCCGTTAGACAGTGACAAATAGCCAAACTGAATGAGTGTATCCATGCTTTATGGTTGGACAAGGAGGAAGTAGTCCTACTGCTTGCTCTTGGGTCAAGCATGTTTTTCTTCTCCATTGCTGTAGAACCATGCTAAGTATTACCTCTCCATTCAGAGTCCACTGTCTGGTAGTTAGGATTTTCACCTAATTCAGCCTGTACTGTGAGAGTTTTTTGTTTGGTCTGTAGCCTTGTATGGCACTTTCACAATGTATGTTGAACTTCAGGAATGATTCAGGGTTGTGAAAGACGCCTACAGGTTTCTGCTTTTTCGCATCGCAAAGAGAGTCTCAAAAGTTGTAGTATGCAACAAGAACAGTTACCAATGATTTTCCATGAAACTGGCTTGGTATATTTTGTGTTTCAAACTTTTTCTGGTAGCCTGTACCTCTCAAGCTGCACTTGGAAGTTAAGAACTTCCTCCTGTTTTTCATTTCTTGCTATTGAAAAAGGAATTTGAGAGCCCTGTGGTCAAGAGACAGACAAGTTGAACACATTCCTGATTCAGAAATTGACCTGAGGAAAGCTGATGTTGTGGTTGGTTGAGAACATCACAGAAGAGTTGGCTGTGACCTTGACAGCTAACTAGGACCATGAATGTAATCTACCCTGGGAAAAAAAACCTGATCCAAGTTGCCTGGAAATTTGTCTTTTCACAGCTAATGGAGAAGCTTTCCTCCTCTATTGATCGATCTTTTCCTGCTGTCCAACCCTGACCAATCATGATTAATCACATACCTCTTCTGGATGGTACATAAAAGCTCTGCATATATTGATAAATAAATGCCTCCTTAAAGATGTCAGTAACGTGTTCTCTTGCACTGGCTGAGCATCTACCAGGCTGTTTCATTTTTTCTGTAGCTCCATTTCATGTCCCATAGGAGCTTTTCTTAGTTTGGATTTATTTTGTTGCTAATGGGTGCACCATAAAGCAAACAATCATGATAATGATTGTACGATTGGAATGTGCGTTTTTCCACAAAATAAGTCAGCTGCAAAGAGCTTACATCTACAGTGATAAACACCTGTACTTTGCTGTAGCAGGACAGTGGAGGAAATAAGGCACCTATAAGAACATAAAAGTTAACAAGTTCCAGTGTTTGGGGCATTCTCTGGCACTACTTGTTTTAACAGCATTGACAGATCCTGACACCTTGGTTTCACCAATAAATTTACTGTTAGCACCTAAAATTCTATTTACTGTCACAACTGAACTCCGGATTGCCATCGTCTCAATGTCTTAGTAGATTTGGGTTTCACAGACCAGATGTCTCTGCAAGTAAATGCTCTGGTAGAGAACAGGGAATGGGGGCTGAATGGGATTAAATTTAAACTAAACCAGTGGCTCCAAAACACATTTCCTGAAAGTTGCCTAAACTCATTGTCTTACAGAATATGGCTGTTTTCTGCCTTTCCTGCTGAAACTCTGCCAGTATGCAGCAGAGGATTTAAGAATCTCAGGGTTGGAAAAAAAAGGCATGTTCAGAAAAGCAGCATGCAAGGCTGGGACATGAAAAGGCAGTAAGGACTATAAGCCCTTCTTCTAGCTCTGTTTCTGTATTTTATCCAGTATCTATTAAATGCAAAATACCTGTGCAGTCCTGGGAATGGGAACCAAGATCTGTGATTCAGCCCTGAAGAAAAGGACTTGAGGGTGTTGGTGGACGAGAAGCTCAACATGAGCCGGCAATGTGTGCTGGCAGCCGAGAAAGCCAGTCACATCCTGGGCTGCATCCAAAGAAGTGTGGCCAGCAGGTCCAGGGAGGTGATCCTACCCCTCTACTCTGCTCTGGTGAGACCCCACCTGGAGTACTGCGTCCAGCTCTGGAGTCCTCAAAACAGGAAAGACATGGACCTGTTGGAACGAGTCCAGCAGAAGGCCACAAAAATGATCAGAGGGCTGGAGCACCTCTGCTATGAGGACAGGCTGAGAGAGTTGGGGTTGTTCCACCTGGAGAAGAGAAGTCTGTGGGGAGACGTTATAGCGTCCTTCCAGTACCTAAAGGGGGCCTACAGGAGAGGTGGGGAGGGACACTGTTTCAGGGAGTGGAGCCATAGGACGAGGGGGAACAGTTTTAAACTGAAAGAGGGGAAATTTAGATTAGATATCAGGAAGAAATTCTTTAGTGTGAGAGTGGTGAGGCACTGGTACAGGTTGCCCAGAGAAGTTGTGGATGCCTCGTCCCTGGAAGTGTTCAAGGCCAGGCTGGATGGGGCTTAGAGCAACCTGGTCTAGTGGGAGGTGTCCTTGCCATAGCAGGGGGGTTGGAACTCAATAATCTTCAAGGTCCCTTCCGAGCCAAACCATTCCATGATTCTCTTTTTTCCTCCCACTTGTCATTTGAGTCCTGCCTTAGGGAGCCACGTGGACATCCTTCGTCTTGTGCATGAGTTTTACTTCGAAGCTTTCATGAGCAGCTAGGATTTATTGACTGCCTCCAAATTTGCTGCTTCCCCACCACAAAAAAAACCCCAAAAGATAAGGATACAAGATTGTTTCTTAATGTGTTCTTTTGAAAACTCCTAGGTTAATGCCTAGGAACAGTATTACATGGAAGAATAACATTCATATAGATGAGCCTTTTAAAAATAAAGTCATTTTACAAATCACCTTTTTTTTATTTAGATCAGGAGCATTTCCTAGGACACTATAAAGCCATCTTTAAGACTGCATGTGAAGATCCTTGGATTATGTCACCAAGAATTTCTCTGCATCCCTTGAAAGAATTCATTGTCTGTGTGCGTCTCAAGCTATATTCCTCAAATAGTCCCTGGACAGCGTATGTATACAGCCAGGAAACATCTCACAGCAATGTCTCTGCAAATAAGTATGATCTTGGACTTACAGGAGATCATGGTAGATTGAGGATATGGTTGTTTGGAAAACAAATACATGCAACAGCAAGACTTCGTGACAACACTTGGAATGACATATGTATCCAGTGGAAAAGTGAAGATGAGGAGATGAAGGTATTTATAAACGGAACAAAAAAAGAAAGCAAAAAAATAACTGGGAAAGTTAATCTCCCTGGAAAAGGACAGTTCTTACTTGGCTGTTCAAAGCTGCCAGGTACAGCTATATCACCTAACCTGGGTATGACTGGGGAGCTCTACATGTTCAGAATGTGGGATAAAGCAAATATAAAGCAATCAGAGGACTGTGAAGATAGTGGTGTTATACGCTGGAGAAAGGAGGATTGGGTCTATAATAAGACCATAGAAGAGGATAACTCTTTGCCATGTGGTAAGTATCCTTGCCACCCTTGTTTTTAAAATAGTATTTATGTCAAAAGTTGGTCTGAACGTGATTTCTGTTCCAGATTTTACAAAGTCTTTGTCTATTGGTCATTTCTAGCTAAATGCTTAATAAGATCATGTGAGGATCTGTGGATTTCACCAGCTTTTATCCATATATAAAAAACATAGCAGCAGTCCTTTAAAGACTTTCAACTTGCTTCAGCTTTTGTGTGTGTCTACTGTCCATGTAATGGTAGTGAGATCAAGATGCATCCAACCAAAACTCCTTGGAGTATTAGGGCTTTCTACCAATGTCATCTTAAAATAATTAATTTTCACACCTTCTATTCAGGGAATAAATATAGAGGAAAGCATTGCTTGTCCTCATTTTGCGCATTCACTGGCCAGAACTTCAATGAGTCAACTTTTCACTGTTTCACTGGCACATTACACCGTCTTTCGCTGGTATGATTACTGGAGGCTCTGATTTCTTCTTGTTTTTGTATCAGTAATGTCTTCCTTTATTATTTGGTCATTTATTAAAATGACCAAATGGTTCCTCACGCATTTCTCAAAATTCCTCTCTGCCCTGAAAAAGAACAATAAAAAGCTTTAAACCAAACCAAAATAAGAATTTATTTTCAGAGAAATTGAGTTTTAATATAGTTGAAAGCAAGAGTTAAAGCAAGGGAATAATCTTCTTTCTCGTTTTTGCTATCTTACATATTGACAGAAAAGGCAAACTTGAATCAAGCTTGGATGGGATCTAATTTATCAACCATACTAAATGGTATTACCCCCTAAGGCCTTCAGGGTTTTTAAAGTGACTAGCTCAATTGATTCCTAAAATTTTTACGTAGCATAGATGCTTCAGTTAAATTTAATCTAAATCTTCATCACCTTTGTCCTTAAAAACTGTACCCATCTGTTTTGTGCAGACTAAAAAATATCATTTAGCTATGTAATGTTATAATCACTGCCTGACTGGGTAGATTAAAAGTGTTTTAGTAAGGGCATTAAAATAAGGAGACCAGATTTCCTTTTCTGGGAGAGAAAGAAAGCTGTCTGACAAACCAGTACCCGTGGACAACGCCTCTAACACTGGGTGATAATGAATGAAATGCCTCTGCTGGCCAGATGCTGTAGTTGAGAGCACATCTTCTCTGTTGAGTTGTGTCCTTTATCTAACTGCACGGGCTCTCTTGTGAGTGTGTAAGATCCATGGCTTCCAGAGTTCTTTTACTTAGTCAGATTGAATTTTAATTATGCTGGCAGAGGTTTGTTTCAGTACAGAGGCCATCTCTACAGCCAAATACAAGTTTTCTGCTCTAGATAACTTGGAAGAATAACAGCTTTTCAAAGAACAGTTCACTGGATATTTTTTTTAACAGTTTATTTGCCTGTTTTCAGGAAAAGGTGCATTTTGGCTCATTGCCATCCTGCTCCAGGTCAGCCTGTGAAAGGCATATATTTAACAAATGTCAGTCCAACAATTAAACAAAAAACAAAGCTTTGACAGTAAGAGCATATAATAGTCAGTATCAGGCAATTTTAACTGATGGTGCAACTAGTCTTACAATCTGATTTCTTTCTATAAGTTCCTCTGTACACCTGTGTAAAATATGCAGTTTTGGGGGCTTCTCTGTTTTTTTTAAAAGAGAAGGACTTTGAGTAGTAAGTCTTCAGAAAGATCTGATTTTGCATGCTCAAAGAACATAATTGGTGAAGGGCTAAACCTTGGGAAAGGACTATGCCACCTGTGTAGGCACAAATGGTGAAAAGGAAGTGTTTCATTACAGTCATAATTGTGCCCGAGGACAAGTTTCAGAATCTTTTTTATGACCTCGTTGGCATTTTGTGCCTACGTAAAACAATGATTTGTAAAATATTCAAAGTTTACCATGATCTCTATGATTTCTCCTTTGCTTAACTACTCAAAATCTTTGTGCAGTGAGGCATTATCTAATTGGTGTCTTGTAGACAGTGATGCACTCCATTAATAAGTCTAGAGTTACTTAATGTCACATTATTAGCTTATGTTTCCTTACCTCCTTTTCCCACCTTTCTTTTTGTTCACTCTTTAGGTTCTTTTTCTTTTGGTTTTATTATTTATTTTTATAATAATTATTCAGATTACCAAAAAAGTATTTAGTTTTTTCTGAACCATGTGAGTTCTAGTAAGGACCAGAATCCTGATTCTGGTAAGATTTACACACATGCTTAGCACTTAAAGCTATGCTCAGCTTTAACCAAGTAGTTCGCTCCTCAGAAGTGGCTGGGATTACCTTTGTGATAGGTATGTGTCTTGTGCATCTGAAGATTTGCAAGAAGGGACATATCTGACTGCTTCCGAGTTTGTGGTGAGGGCTGATCGCATTTCTTGGGCTAAAGGAACTTAGCATAAAAAACTTTTAGATCTGACTTAAAGATGCAACGTCTTCCAGTCACACAGTCTTCTGGTTCTCCTCTGCTTGGTGTAGCCATTGCACACTGAGCAGATGTAAATACTGCAGGTAGGGTCAAAGAGGGAAGGAGGCCCCACACGTTGTGTGTCACTAACCTTCCACTTACATTCCTGAAGTTCTTTTCATAATTCCCCTTTTGCTGAGAATGAGAAGTAGCCTAACAGCTGTGATACGGCGAAAGAGTACCACAGGTTGAATGTATCTCACTTTAAAGATCATCTCCTGGTATTTAAAATACTTAAGTGAAGAAGGATGTGCTCACTGTTCCAAATGCCAGCTTTGGAAAATATCTTGCTTCTTGATGAATGATTCCTGTTTAGCTACATACTTTAATGTGGACAATATAAGCGATATCACTATTGTCTCTGCATAATCCAAGCGAGACAAGAGACACAAAGACCCAAGAAAATAGGTGAGTTTAAAATGCTAAATGCTAGGAAATAAACTTTAGTCATCTGTGTGCACCAGCTTTTTGGTTGTCATTTTTACATGGGATATTTGCAAGTTGCCTTTAATAATAACTTGACAACTGGAAGAAATGTACTGTGTAAACATTAATCATTTCAGTTACACATTAAGCAGTAACATTCTTAATCCAAATATAAAACTGTTACACTGTGCATTTATGCAAGGAGGACAGAGATGAGGGGATATCTTTTACAAATTTCAGTGAAGAAATAAAATAGATGATTTATGGCATAACTATAAGTAGTATCACTGATAGTAAAGCACTGTCATCTTGTTTGTGGTATCGGTGCTCTAACTTTTAGCAGGAGTCCAGTGCGTGTTGCTGTAACAGTGTTTATATTGCAGCATTTTAGATTTTTCTAAACTGTCCTGTCCAACCTTCAAGATGAAGCCGTTGCATCCTCTTTTCCATGTATCCTTTTCACTGCCAATATTGCTGAGCCTGCTGCTGGTGTTGCTATAGGAGGTTTCCAGGATTGTCGGAACACAGCAGTTTAATGCTGATGGGAGAAATGGGAAGTGACCGGTGCCCTGTGTGACTGTTTTGGCATTGCATGCTCAAGGAAGAGGAAAACTTCAGTTTGGGCTGTTGTTCTAGTTTGCAGGTGTGGGCAATAGGAGATATATAATCCCTTTTAAAGATTTCCTGGGCTGTGTGCACTTCTGATGACAGGATCGGCTTTCCTGGAAAGGAGTGGGGGGTCCCAAGGCTTTACCTCCTCAGGCAGAAGGTGGGAATGTGGCATGTAGCGGCCACTCGTCCACTCATCCAGTCTGCACCTCAGTCTGTTGTGTACCAAACTTTGGGCCATATTGTTACATTTACTGAGCAGATTATGAGTGCTGTAGGTGAAAAGATAAATTATTTGCCCCAATACTGTTTTCTTCCTAAAACTGTACGGACAGATTACCACAGAAGCCTCGAGAAGCTCTTAAAGGAAGTAAATGTGATGGGAAAAAAAATACCTTACTCTGGAGTGCCTATTTGATGAGTCATGTACCAGTCTACTTTGCATCTATTAACAGAATGCATGTTTGACCTTCCCTTTCTTTGCTCTTGTTGCCTCCCTCTTCTGTGATATCAAAGGAAGTAGCTTTTTGGAAGTGAGCCTGCCAGAGAAAAGGTGATTTGATGCACCTCAGTACCTAATGTCCAGCTTTATACAAATGGAACTTTATATAAACTGAGAAAAACTGTATTTATAACCCCATTTCCTAAAAATCTGTGTAACATCAAAGCTGAGTTAAAAATACTGCACCTAAATTTTCTGTCAAGGATACTAAAATGTAGTCAAAGTGACAGAGCCTGATGTGAACAAGCACCTTCATAATTTTCTTACATTTGCTTCTGTCCACTAGTGAGTGATAATTCATCCTTTCTTCCATGGTGAAGAGTCAAAGCATATATAAGGTGTAATGAGAGGCACCAAAACATAAAATTAAGATTGCACCTAGTTTTACCCTATAAACTTGTACAATGTGCCTCAAAATCTGACTTACATAAGTTGATATGGGCTAATGTCTATAGTGGAACAATTGGGGAGGTTTTTTACGTGTTGCTGTTACTAATGCCTTGTGTGACAGGGTGGTTCATTTTGGCAGAATGTTTATCTAGCTGAAAGGTTTATCAAATGTTAAAGGGACACAATCTCTTAATAGAAATACGGTTTTAATTTGAATATCATATTTTCGGCGCCTATTTCTGTAAATAGATGGATTTTAGAACAGTACCATTTTGAAATTTTGCTGTTTGTTCATGAGCAAGTCCTGTCAAATGCATTAATGCCAGGCATTTTCATATGGTTCTATCCAAGTAACACTGAATACAAATGGACAGTAGTTACTGTACAGTACTGGTAACTGATGTAGTACATACTGATAGCTGTTGCCTGTGAGAATGTTTAGAAGGGAATTTGTATAGAGTTAAAAATACAGTGTGGAATTACTTTTTGATGTAAAATGTAGTGAATTAATTTTTTTTTCAGCCAGAAAGTGGTATTATCTAACTATTTGGAATGAAAACATCCACTTCGGCATTTCTGATGGGAATTTTAAAAGCAAATCAATTCCCCTGCCTGAAGCAATTGAAATTTTGGTGAAAAAAACTTTCAGCACTGAGTTTGCTATCATATCTTATTTTAAAAAACTAATTTTTATCAATTTCCTGGTATTTTTGTGTGTATTTGTAAGTCAAAACTGATCTTATCAGCAATATGTAGTCGTGGCTATCTAAAGCCATTCTGTGGTGTCAGCCAAGTACTGTGGCATGGGAAGACCATATTGCATAGCCACCAAGGTGTCCCTTGGGATTCTTTCATTCGGATTCTACTCTTGATCTGTTTGTGACAGCTGACATGGTCAGGGGTACCCTTAGTTTGAAAGAATAGTCCTGGGTGATAATACAAACTTCTTTCATTTTTGGCATGTTTTGCAATTAATATAAGTAAAATTTTTGGCACTTCATTTCATAAGCCTGTCATCTAGGCCCCAGAACATGTAAATCCATAAATGTATGTTCTTCTGCCAGTAATGTTGTCTGTGGTTCTATATATTGCCAGGGCTGTTGCTGCTCCTTAAGTGTTCAGTGCCTATTTCGTGTCTGGACCTGACTAGAAAGCAACCGCCCCCTTGCATTCTCTCCCCATGTTTCCTGAGAGACACAGGCCAGCAGGCATGGCCCTTCTTGTTGGCCCGTCCCCTGCCCCTCCACACCACTCAGACTGGGCAGGGTGGGTGTCCATGTGACGGCTCTAGTTCACTACAGTTCAGACACTTTTTCTTCTTCTCCTAACAGCAGTCTAGTTTCTGTCTCAGGCCTACTCAAAGGATGCTTTCTTCAAAAGTTTAAAGGTGATCGTGAAGTGTTAGGTAAAACAGTATTAGTCATCAGTAACACAGTTCCCCTGAGGTAGGGGAGGAAGAAGCAGCTGCCAGTAACTCAGCTCTTGCATGATGTTGTTATCTGCAGCCAGGTTCTAGCTGCTTCTCATTCCCCCACCCTGGAAAAACTGAACTGCTTCTGGCAAAGGGGGTTGCCTGAAGACAGGTGAATCAGAAACGGTATTGCTTTTCCAAAAATTTTAAGAAAGAGTGTAGTGCTCATAAGTTAGATTGGAGGTTGGGACCAGAAAAGGGTATTTTTCGTTCTTCCGGTTGGAGATAGAATATTGTACACTGTTCATGCTTTTAGGGATTTTTCTGTACCCTGTGTCTAAGTTACTGAACAAAAGGCATACTATGAGTGACAATGCCTTTGGTACAAGGACCAGAACCATCCATCCCATCTTGACCATTATGTTAGAAAGCTTTCTTCTCCCTTTCTTCCCTTTGGCCAAATTGGTTTTTGAATTCTGCTTTGCTTGGTGGAGCAGCTTCAGTGAGACATGTGGAGACCATCCCATCCTAAAAGAGACTGATAGTTAAGATCTTTCATGGTAAGGGATACTGTAAGGATAAGGCTATTTTGTAGACAGGGCCAGGCACTGATCTCAGAGCTGTATCAGTTTATGGACCTAGCCTTAAGTACTGTTATTAATGGATTTAGTCTCCGACAGGCTGGAGGTGCTGAAGTTACACTGGTTCCCATTGTCATTCAAAGTCATTATGGGAAATGAAGGTTGTCACTATGCAAATACTGGTTCCCAGGTAAGCTTTGTGCAGCTGTGGTATAGAGCAAAGGCAAGAGTTGCTAGACAGGTTTCATACCAGTGGAACAGTTTCCTCTGCCTACACAGATTGGATTCTCAAGTCTTGGCTTAGCTAGCTGTTTGTGTTGGAACAGTACGAAGTGATATGAAGACAATAACGGACTTGCTGCTTTTGTTTCTAATGGTGCATGTTAGTAACAGAAACTGGTGCTTATTTAGTGGAGTTGCCTTTTCCTTCAGAAAAAAACCCAAACAGTTCTTGTGGGAAGCTATTCTGTCTCCCTTGCAGCAAAAGCAAAGAATAGTACTGAATAATGTCTTTTACTATTTATTTGCTGTTTGGATCCTCAGGAATGTTCTCTATTAGAGAAAATGTAGAAAACCATCACTGCAATATATAATATTTTGGTTTGGAATAGGATATTAGGTATGTTGACTTGATGATCCTAAACTAACAGTGTTGCAAATAAAAATGCATGGAGCAAATAAAATGAGGTTTCATATACATAAGGATTTTGTTGCTCTTATTAATAGTAAACAGCCTAAGGGAAATAAATTTTCTGTTAGCTTGTAACTAGCACACCTTATGTTATTTTAAGGTGTTATTTTACTTCCCTTTTTATATGTTAACTTTAGCAATATTATAGATTGGACTTTAATCCTTCTCCAAATAAACCCTATTCACTTTCTTTTCTAGTTCTTAAGTACAACAAAGGAGGAAGGTTGACAAATGTAAGTGAAATCAAATAATGTGTGACAGCATATCCTCCTTCCTCTCTGTGTGCAAAGGTGATTCTGATGAAAGACCTGGTTAGTGTTCTTAATACTGCACCTTGATCAGTGACAAGTCTTATTCTCACAGATAATTTCTAGCAACTGTAGGCACGTGAATATTCTGCTATAAGAGAAGTTATGGTTAGATTTGTGTCCAGAAGGAAGTGCCCCTCAGGTTATGCATGCCGTCATCACTTGGTGCATTTGCCAGCTCCATATTCGTGGCTTGTGTTTATCTTATTTTGCTCCCTGTACTGCCATATTTATAATTAAAAGCATTTGGCATTTTTAGAGTTCACTATCTTCTTACTAACCTACAGTACTAAACATGTTAGTGGACAATTTTCTTACCTGCCTCAGGATACTACTTGTATTCTCAAAAATTCACAAAGCAGGCTAAATGGTGGAGGACGGGAAAAGCAGTTTCTCTACAGTGACTATGTCTACACTGACTCTTCAAGAGTACATGAGAAAGACCTTAAGGCCAGATTCCCCAGGCAGATTTTTGTATTTTTTTTAGTGGGCAGAAGCAGCAATCTGGTGGTCTTTTCTGTGAGATGCTTCATATTTCAAGAGGTGGTTTCCTTTTGAGAATTTTAATTTCCTTCAGGGCCCTTTGGTTGGAGATAAGGGGTTTTGCACAAGGTGCTAATCGCTTAGTAAGACGGGACCAGTATCAGGTAAATTTTTGGAGATGGAATTCTCTTCCTGTGGTAGGAAAGCCAGTTTTCCCACATGTGGAAGGATACTTTCTTCTCCAACCGAAAGTCCACTTCATGTACAATTGACTCAATTATTTTTATTCACCCCGTTCTACCTTAAAAAACTATTTACTGTTTAATCAATACAGAACAGTTTAATCTGACTACTGCTTCAGTTCTGCATATTATTTAAAGCCAGAATTGTATTTAAAGGTCATCCCTAAACCCACACTAGGTGTTCAGAAAATAGTTTTGTAGGTGCCGTAATACCTAATCACTGGACAGTGTTAAAGTAACAGCACTTCTAAATAAGAGCTCTAGAACACATGCCTTAGAGCATCATGCATTTTAATAAGACTTACGGTATAGTTAGAAGTCTTAATTTTCATGGAAATTGACTGTAAAAATTAAGGTTACAGACAAATTTTCATGATCTGTGAAGTTCATAGAATGCTAGATGTTAAAAAGAACAATTGTATTTCTCTGTAAGCAGAATCCTCGTTGTCTCAAATGAGATGTTTGATGTAACTTGGTTTTGTCTTTACTGCAATAATTTAAATTCAGTAGGGTGATATGTATGAAGATGTCATTTTTTACTTATACTTTTTTACTTAATGGATGTGTGTTATTTTGATTAGAATATTGTTTCTCTCTCTCTTTTACATGAGAAAGTTTCTACCCAGGATACAAGTCAACTAAAACAGTTAATTGCAAGGAAAACTTCTAAAAATTAAATGTAGTGCAATTAATCTGATTTCTATGTATTCCTCCTGCCATATTTCAGAGTTGCCACTTTTAGCTTCATGCAGGGTATGACATTCAACAAAAATGAACTGACATTTCTTTACATCTCGTCAAGCTCTCATGTACTCCTGATCATTGGCCCTAGTATCCCAGCACTGAAGCAGCCAGGCAGCAGTCTTCTCACCTGGCTGGCAGCTGTAATCTTTGCGTGTATCTTGCAGCTCACTCAGGAATAGGGACTGGGTGGTTTCTGTCTCTTATGATTTGTGTCGCTTCCCCCTCCTGTTCTTGTGGCTGTCCTGCTGCAGAACAGGCTGCATCTTCTGAGTCTTCTTCCTGCGTTGTCTCAAGAGGAGCTTCTTCCTCCTTCTCTGACTGGGTCAACCTCCACTTCTATTGTTTCCTCTTGATTGCCGAAGTGGCGATTATGGGTAGGGTTGTGTCTCTGGTGTAGCCACAGCATCCGTTTGTAAGTCCTTAGATCCAGAGACCGTCTCGCTTCCTTAAGGGTGTTGGACACAGGCCTGGTAGGCATAGGCCAGGCCCCAACACAGCACCAAAAGTCTTTGTCTTTGGTTTTAGCAAGGTATCCTTCCTTCAAGTGGTCTGCCATTTCAACAGGATTCCGTGTCTCTTCAGATACACAAACTCCCAGGTCGTTAGAGGTGAAAACTGCTCTAGGCACCTGCCCAAATTCTCCCACACACCTTGCTACCCAGGAATTTGCTACCTCAGTGCACTTTCCTGTGTGTCATCCCCAACTAGTTAGTTACTGAAGGTCCCACAGAGTTTTGAACTTGGATCACTGGATTCAGACTCCGAGGATGGCCTTGTATACCACTGATGCAAGTGGAGCACCACTGATGAAAGAAGGAAGGTGTCCAGTGTCTGAGGGAGTTAGCAGTGGTGGAGGTGGTCTACGGCAACCTAGACAACAATGACGTCTCCAAAGATCTGGATGGCGTCAATTGCACATGGGCCTTGTGGCAGAGGTTAGTACAGTATGCACCAGTGTAAAATGCCAACACCTTGGTCATGATGGACTGGCCAGATATCAAGACACTAACTGTGGACAAACTGTCCCACCAGCTCTAACCAGCCAAAGAGAATCTCTCTTCCTCTGCAACCCAGTGGGCCAGCACGTTGGCTGTGGCTAGTGTGCCACCAGGTTCAATGACTTGAAGAGAATATCTCCTTCTTGCCCCAACAGCCAGGGTCTCAGCTGTCAAAGGTGCTGAAGTAGGTAACAGTGCCTTAACTGTATGTTGTGCTGTTTTGCCACTTATTTTTCAAGGATGATGTTTTGGGTGGTGCCATAGGTTGCAGGGTACGTTTCTAGCCACTTGCTAGTTGCCTCCACCACAGGAAGCACATAGCACTTGCCTTGGTGGCGTGTTCAGGTGGTCTGGTGTAATCAGTCTGTTAGGCTTCCTCATATAGATAGCCCAGCCACCATCTTCTATTCCAGGGAGACTTTAGTCATTTGCCTCACTTGATTATGGCACATGTTTCATATTCTTGGGTAGCCTGTACAGTAGCTTCAATTGCCAGATCCACACCTTGATCAAGAGCCCATCTGTATGTTGCATCACTCCCTAGGTGTCCCTAGGGACATGTTTCATGGGTCCATTGAGCTAGGAATGACTCACCTTTTCATTCCCAGTCCAGATCTACCTGAGTCACTTCATTTCTGGCATCCTAATCTATCTGCTCGTTGGTCTCTGGTGGTGCAGCTCTTGGACATGTGAGCATTTACACGATGTATATGCACATCATGATGTAGATGTATTCAAAGTACATCTTACGTAATTTGTAAATATGAATAAAGCATCCCTGTCTTACCCAACTCTCCTGCCCCCTGCATTTTTCTTGGTTTAATTTCTCTGCTTCTCTTTGTATTAATAAAATTTCACTTCTTGAATAATTAATCGGCATTTCTTTTCCACATTTGTGCAAAAATAGCTGCGTGAAAACACAGTTGTGTGTACCTGTTACATTTCTGGTGGCTGCTATTCAGCCTACTTGATTTTCACTGGAGTAAATCTGTTGAAAGTTCTGAGGACATTGGCAATGGAAGGGTAATGGGAAAGCTCATAGCCTGATCTGTGTCTTCCATAAATATAAAAGTGATAAACTGAGTAAAAAAATGAACTCAAAAAGAGTTCAACTTCCAGCTTTAAAAAGACTTGACATACATTTCTCAATGGATGCAAAGTAGTTTTGCAAACCAGTTTGAATTGAGGTGAGTAGCACATCTAAAATGGTTGTGTTTAAAAAAATATGTGTGTATATGCTTGTGTACAAATATATATAAAAACTTCTGCTCCTAAAAAGTCTTCTTCCTTTGTAGTTGAAACTACTGCTACGTTGCCTGACAGAAAACAGATAACAGGTAATGGGGGTTCTGTATATTTTTCCCCTATTGTTCTTGTATTTTGGAAAGTGCATAATGAAGATTGCTGATACTGTTAGTTTTTAATTTATGGAGATAGTTAAGAATATGTAAATATTTGCAAATAAATTATCCTTATCATCCTTGTGGCTTATTAGCATATTTCATGGTGCAAACAGCATCAGTAATTTTCCAGAGAAAATGAAAATAAGGTCACTGAGGTTACTCCGATTCCCCTTTCATTGCAGAAATTATATTTACATTTATCCTTTGGAAAGAAGCTATTACTAGTTTT
Source organism: Limosa lapponica baueri (assembly GCA_002844005.1). Lineage (NCBI taxonomy): Eukaryota > Metazoa > Chordata > Aves > Charadriiformes > Scolopacidae > Limosa > Limosa lapponica. The sequence continues at coordinate 46,316 of KZ507752.1, forward strand.
CAGTAAGGCAAGCAAAATAGTCTGAGCAAGGAATCATGTGAGTGATTAGCATTTCAGGAACTCCTTGTTTACCATGTTTAACAAAAAAAAATCTGGTTTTCCACAGAGACTTTTGGTATCTCTGAATAACTCTTCTACAATAGTAGGAAGGGCCTTACAGTGTAATTAGTGCATTGTAAATAACAATATAGGATGACTTTTGAGTTTTGAGAGAAGATGTTGAAATACCTTAAGTATGTATTTTTAAGTCATGTTTCATATTTGCAGCCAGTTGTTCTTTAGATTATATTTCTGTGATAATTGTGACTTGACTTGTCTGTGGCACTGTCAAAAACTACTCAGTAAATGAAAGGGCTAACTTTGAAGTTCCTATGTGAGCCAGATATCAAATTTACTAATTTCTTTTTGATCAAAATACTGACTGTAACAACATCAAAGATTTAGAGGCTAGTGTTTGCTATATAAATAGTTGGCTGGCTTCTGTCAAGATCAAAGGTTCAAACTTGAAATTAATTAGCTTTTTGTAGGATAGAAAAGAGAACAGATATGTATGGGATAAATTTTAAATGGCAAGTCTCAGTGTTATTATACAAAGTCTGAGAAGAGTTCCTCATATCTAATTACAACCATCTTATTATGTATACTTGATTCTCATTCCCAAAATTAGCAAGGCACTCAGGGTAGGCGTGTGGCTTTCAGGCTAGCGTGGCACTTATCTTGGGTCCGTGCTTTTTGTTTAACATCAAGCAATGCAAACTGCCCAGTATTTGTTGAAAAGAAATCGTTTTCAGTTGAATTCTATTTGAATTCATAAAAATTTTAATTTTATCAGAGATTGGTGCAGTTGCCTTTTTTGACAACCTGGAAGTGTTGTTCTGATGAGCAGGTGTTGCCCTCTTCTGGTGAACAAAGTAAACTTGATAATATAAGGCAAGGCTGCTGTGGATGGTTATGTATGTGTCTAAAACTTCATTATGTTCCTTTTTTTCCCTCTTATTTTTTTCTTTCTGAAACAAAACCTGCAAATTCAGGAGAATCAGCTGCAACGACCGTTTCTGGTAAGAAAATCAGGAATTTACTGATTACTGCAATGTTTGTTATTTCCTATTAGATAAATCTTCTGCTTTTATCTGAGGTAATGCAGAAAAGTTGTAATGTAAAGAAGTTGCAATTTTTAATGTTTTCTTTGTATATTTTTGAAGAAAATATTAATTTCTTCATTCTACTTTGTAATAAACAGCTTACCTTATGGGATCATTCATGGTTTGTGGCAGTGATGCTTGGGGATGAAGTGGGTGCAAGTTGCTTGACCAAGAGCCTTTTGTCCAGTAACCTAAACAGTGAACAGTTTGCAGAGATGGCAGAGGAGAAACACTGTAGTGAGAGTGCTCCTTTACATTTCCTCCCACCCTCACAGATGTGCGTGTCATTTGAGGCAGTGTGATACTACACATGTGCGCACACAGAACACACGTGAGACTCTAATAACTTCTGGGACCAGAGGTGATAAACATCATCTACAAAAGCTGTTGTAAAAAATGAGAAATGCAGACACACAGAAATAGCTGTGTGAAAGCGAGTTGCTTTCTTCCTGGAGAAAAGAAATAATACAGTCACAAACACACATGCTTTTGTTCTTTACAGATACAGTCTTTCTCTGGAAATGGTTCATCTTTAACAACTGCAGCTAATTCAATAGTTGTTGTTGTTTATACCAAGCCAAATAATTCAAAAGAAGTCAGCACTTAGTTTTCATTCTGATTCCTTATATTTTGGCTGCTTTTACTAGCCTTAGAAAATCAGTTGTCATCAGCATTGTTACTTAACGAAATATGCTTAGCTTTTACTCTGAGTTAGGAATTAAGAGGGCATTTTTGAAAAGGCTCAGAATGGCTAGTCTAGTTGAAATAAATATATCAGAAAGAAAAGCTCTCCATGTAATGAAGTGGATTGCCTTTTTTTTTCTTGATATGCAACCATCTTTATGCAGAGCCACCAACTTTTCATTATTATATTTAAGATATTCTACTAATGATAGGGATGTTTTTAGTAAAGAAATTTGGAAAGCTTAATGTTCTGTTATGAAGCTGCTTTGGCCCATTTTAAAAATATCACTAAGTTGTTATATTGGAGTGAGATACAGTGGTCCTCTAACCACTTTGTATTCCAGTGCTGACACCTAAAATATGCTTACTAAGCACATCCTTCCTGAACAATCTAAAAATTTTCTTCTATTGCCTTAATTTAATTTTTTTTTTTTGACACAGCTGGAAAAATATTTGCATCCTCACTTTATTTATGTATGTATTTATATGTGGCTACTGGCAAAAATAGCTTTTTTGGAGAGACAGTCTGCCAAATCCAGTGTGTCATCTCTGCTGATGAGTGTTGTGAGTTCCTGCAGGAAATGGCCCTTCAGCCTGAGCAGTTATTGCTATTGGATATGCCAAATTCATCTGTATCTTCTGAAAGAATGAAACCAATAAAAGGAACTTATCAGAAGGAACTCGATTACCAGCTGTTCGTATTCAGACACTCAGATTTTGGAAACAGTGAATGTTCTTAACAAGCATTCCAGTTGTTCTTAAAATGAAACTTAGATAAAATTCAGTTCTGGTTCGAAGTTTTGCATGCTTGATCTTTTTCCTCTAAAATTCATAGAAATAAAATATTATTACAGTTTTTACTTCCTTTATCTTTTTTTTTTTTCCAGAATCCTCTATTGTTACTTTTATCACCTATCCTATTAATCCTTCAGGCAAGATTCTATTAATGTTTCTCTTATGTAGATTTAGTTAGACTTAGAGTTTTTTAGATTTTAATTGTTTTGTTTTTACTGATACTATTTTTTATTCTTCAGATACGACTTCAGAGGAGACTACACAAACTGCAGGTGAGAACTAGCATAAAGAGAGTAAGGTCTTAAGGGAGATTGTTGCATTCATGAAAGTTTACTGTTTTTTTGATTACTGGGATTTGTTTAGTCCAAATTATTTTCTTTCATGATCTTGAAATTTGTATTTATCACCAATCTATGTTTTAAGTCTGCATGGGTAGGGTTTTGAAGCGCATTTAACTCATGCTGAGCTGTTAAACATTTTTTTTTAATCAAAATATTACATTGCTTGCCAAAGCCCAAACTGGACATACTTACTTTTAGCAAGTATGTAGTTTTCTGGTATATCTATAGATATAATGTTTTCTCTACTTTCTGGTACTATTTAAAGTATTTTACAGAAATAAAACGTACACTCCATTCCTTAAAGACACTTACATGATACATGTTCCTGCAATGAGTTTGCCAAATAGGATCAGTGAAGACTCAATCAGAAGAACTGCAATGAGTTTGTCAAATAGGATCAGTAAAGACTCAATCATAAGAACTTGAAAACTACTACCCCTTTTTTTCCTGGTGTTTGCATTCGAAAACAAGGAGGTGGTTTATGCCATATCAGTACAGATTCCTACCTGTTTGCATGAGCTAGATATCCTGCTATTCTTCATAGTTAATGGAGAGAAAGACACATTTTCTGAACACAAAATGCCCATGTAAAATAGGTTAAATGGGAATCACCCCTTAAAAGCACCACTTTGTCCACTGAGTAATAGGGAGCCTACAGTAACAGGCTCATATAGGGGCATAAACATTGGATTGGATGGATTTCAGTCTGAATGCTGCTTTTTCATTTCCCATGCTGAAAGTAACTTAATTCGCTTATAAATGCACATGTGTTTACACTTCTCCTGGGAAGACAGTCTGAAGTAGAAATTAGGAGACTTATTTTTGTGATGTGTTTTGTAGGCTTTTTAAGTTAAAATGTGAAAATTTAATTTTAAAACTTTTTTTTTTTTTTTAACAGAAGCTCTTAGCATCACTGATTATTACTCCACCATTATTCCAGGTAGGAATAATACATCACCACTGATCTTCTTTTATGATCCTCAAAATTAAATGTGTGTGAGTTCAGGAAATCTGCTCTCAAATATTTTTAATAGGATCTTTTTTCTTGGTATTATGGTGTGTCATAGTGGCAGTCTGCCTTACTTCGCGTTCATCTCCAGTCTGGCAGAAGGTCTAATTATGCAATGCTTTCCTAGATGGCCGCATATAGAAGAGTTTGGTTATTTCATAAGTCAGAGCAGCAGGTTACCACAAAGATGTAAGAAACACAATCTCAGAGACCATGTTTTCTTTAAAAAAAAAATCTTCATGCTTTTTAATAGAGTGAAGCAGACTGAGGCCAGTCATGATGTTCTCAGGGCAAGTCCAGTCTATAGGAGGAGGCTGAATTAAGTTTTTTTTATTCTCTACGTAGCACCCTGATAGACCAATTAGAATGTGTTTGCAGTGAATTAGCGCAAGTGGTAGAAGAACTGGCTTGGAGCCGCAGTGGCTAGTACGATTTGACCATGTGAATGTGACCTGCAGGATGTTTGCAGCTATGTTATCTGATGATCTCTGAGGACTGGAAGCACTAGTGATTTTTGATCAGTCTTTTATCCTCCACACTGCTTATCTGTTTTGTGCATTTTGGTGGCATGCAGAGACCCTAAACAAGACTAGGTGGTACACAAATGGGTACTCTGTAAAGAAAAAGAGGCTGATACTACTCTTTACTTTTGTGTCAATCTTGGATTTTTTGTTGGGCTTTATAAGTGGTGTTGTTCTTTATGTAGTTAATAATTTTGACAAATTCAGTTATTTATGAACATTTTATTTCTTTAAGGATTGGTGTTTGTTTTTTTTTAAAGTGCTGATACAATTTTCATAACTATTTCCCTGACAATGGCCAACACCAAAGGGAAGGCAAATGTATTTGAATCTAAATGGCTGTCTGAAAAATATTTTTTTCCCAATAATTTGAATATTGCCATCAGCTCACAATCCCTACCCTGTGATGGCTGTTTGATGATGATGGTAAAATTGATGAAGCGTCAGGCTATAGCAGGCAAATGTTTGTACCACAGAAAAAGTTAAAAAATTTAAGAATTACCATCCATTAGCTAATAATAACAGCAGAGAAAATAGCGTTTGTTTTTCCATCAATGGAGGCCAATCTATCTGCTTAAATAAGGGAAGTTGTGCTGCCACATTGTTTTTATGAACATGTGTAGGACTTTTGTCTTGGATGCAAATATCTTTCTGGTCCTTTTTTAAATTTTATTTTATACAGCAGAGCCGTCTGTTTACAGTACCCTTAATTTGAGATCAGTGTTATTTCTTTGCTGTGTAGGTAGTATTAAAAATAGTTACAGCAAGCTTTTGCTCCCATATCTAAAGACATGTGTTACTAGATGAAAGTGTATACATGTTTGCTGTCATCATAGTTTGAATTCTATTGGGTAGAACAGTTTCATGCTATCATGAGTAGCCATAGCAGGATCCTCAGAAGCAGATAATATGCTACCTAGTGATTGAATGCTCTGATACTTGAAGAGCTTATTTATGATATGCTGATTTCTATTTTATTTGGATTTAAAAAAAAAAAAAGAGAGAGACCACTTGCATGTAGGTCTTCTGTGGAAACTGTTACAGAAAACTATTCAAAATTAATTAATCAAAACCAGCATGGTTCACTCTGAATACTAAGTCTTGGAAAATGTCATGGTAAGTGCCCTAGAGAAGTGAAGGCTGGACAGTATGTGAAATATTTCTAAAAAGTAAAGACCTTTACATTTAAAGCATTGAAATGATTGTATATATGTAGGTTTGTCAGTACTGGGTTTAAGTTCAAATTTTTTACTCAATAGATTTTTATTCTTTTTCCAAAAAAAAAAACTACAGCAGGAGAAACCATTTTATGCAACATAACACCTGTCTGTAATTTCTCAGGTTAGTGGTTTTCTTTTTCCTTTTCTTCTTATAAAAACAATTTCCAACTGCTTTCTGTTCTGACTAAAGGGGCAACTTTTAGTTGCTATGTAAAAGCTAGCTGTGTAATAAATTTTCTTGTGAATTTAGAGATTTTGTATAATGTCTAAAATATCTAAAAAAAAATAATATAAGGGGGGGTATTTAAAAGTAATGTTTAGTCTATTGTCTTTTTGATCTTTGGTTTCTTATCAAAGGATACACAGTTGCAGATAATAATTACAAACCTGAGAAAACAAGAAACGAGTAAGCTATGGTAGATGCTAATGTCTGCCATGTTGAACCCAACTGTATCAGGAATAGAAGTTGAAACTGTTTAAGAGAATTATTGTAAAAGCCTGCATGTATTTTAAAAGTGTATTGTGACAGAACAGACAATCAGAGGAAAATGGAAAGAGCAGTGATGTTCCCTTTATGTGTGTTAATAAAAATGTAGTAAAAGAAGATCTTATTGATACGTGTTGCTGCCTTCCAAAACACTTTGATAAATGTCTTTTGTGAGAAATACTTAAGAAAATGAAGTCACTTCTGCCAAGTAGCCATATGCTGAGTACTTCATAGGTTAGAAAGAGACAAAGTATCTGCCTCTCCATCTATAAAGTTTCCGTACTGGTTGACAAAGTGAACTGCTAGATGATTTGGGTGATGTTATGTATGCATTCCTGTATGGGTCTTTCTCTATAGCCTGCACTGAATATGTGGCTGCAGGAAGAGAAGGGTCATAGAAGTTTCTTTTTTTCTCCAAAATGGGCCTACCAGCTCTCAAGGACTGTTGAATGATGCTCTGAATTATGGTATCCTGAAAGTTCTTTAGTTCCCAAGGGAATAATTTTCAGAGTATCACTTTGCCTTTACCCACACATTTTATTCTTGTTGCAGGAGTTGAGATTGTATTATTAGCAATGTGCATTGCAGTTTTTTTATTTGGGAAAAAAACCCAAAACAATGAAGCCCAAACTAGAAGGAATTTAGAGACAGGCAGCAAGAATAAATATACAGAAAATAATGAAGCTGTTAGACTAGTTCATTTGTGGAAATAGTAAGTGAAGAGATGGATGAACATTTGCAAAAATAGTGAATGATTCAAAAAGCTGGTGTAAGTGTTCTTATTTTCTTTCTATTGTAACACAAGACAGTAAATTTTTAAATTCTCAAACAATTTTATATGATGGGATTCAGTGTTGGTTTTCTTAACTTTTTTGCCTTTTGGTTTTAGTGTTCTATGTGGGCAGCGTAAAACTCCAGGCAAACGAAGAAAGTAACAAGTCACTAAATGTAGATATAGTAAGTGTTCTCTCTTTTAAAACTTTATTGTAAGGAAGGTTGAAATGGATTTCTTTGTCTACACTTAAAATACTCATACCCTGACATGATTCTTATTATGTTTTTTAGAGCTTATTTCAAATACAGTTTGCAGTGCGAGTTAATATTTGCTGTGGATGGATCTACTCTCTCTCTCTCTTAAACAGCTGCTTTGCAGCTATATTTCAGAATTCCATCTAAACTTCCTACAGTAAGGGCCTCTATTCTTGATATCACCATTGAAAGTAGGGGGAAGTGCTGGCAAGTCTGGAGAGAGAATTAAGAATCTACATTTAAGCATACAGGATCTTCCTTTGGAAATTAATTTAGGCGCTTCAGAAAGCGAGCATCGTGAGATGGCAACAGTGTGGGTATAAATTAAATTGGATTGTAGCCTGAGAATAATCCCTGTTGAGACTTTCATAAATAGGGTATCGTTTTGTGCTTTTTCTCATGTGGTTAATCAGTTACTAATTTTGCAGTAGGCCCATGTGACATAAGTGTGTCCGCTTACACAACACAACAGAGGTTTAAGAGAATGATATCATGCAAAGCAAGGACCATATAGATTATTCAGTATTGAGATAATACTTTTAGGGTGAGAATGTTCAGTCATTATAGGTAGAAAACTGAAGGGAGGGAAAAAACGGATATTAGCTTGTAAAAGGCCTTGTATCTTTCTCCTACACATCCCTGCCTGCACTCAGTCTCAGATTTCACAGGCCAATCTCTACATGCATGAGAGTAGTCAGCAAAATCACCGCAGAGAGCTACTGCACAGGTGTCCATTGAGCATTGAGTTTGGGCAGAAGTAAAACCCAGGCAAAGCCCACTTCGGCGTTGTGTTGCGTTTCAGTGGTGATAATTCCTACTGAAACCATCCTAGTGTATTAATGTTATGCCTACAGCTATTAGAAAAACAGGTTTCCTGTCTCTTGAAACTCTTTTTTACTTTTTAGTGGCATATTTATATAGCCAAGTGCTGGGTCCTGCATTTCAGTCACAACAACCCCAGGCAACACTACAGGCTTGGGGAAGAGTGGCTGGAAAGTTGCCTAGCAGAAAAGGCACCTGGGGGTGCTGATGGACAGATGGCTTAACATGAGCCAGCAGTGTGCCCAGGTGGCCAAGAAGGCCAACAGCATCCTGGCTTGTATCGGGAATAGCATGGCCAGCAGGAGTAGAGAAGTGATCGTGCCCCTGTACTGGGCACTGGTGAGGCCTCACCTTGAGTACTGTGTTCAGATCTGGGCCCCTCACTACAAGAAGGACATTGAAGTGCTGGCGCGTGTCCAGAGGAGAGCCACCAAGCTGGTGAGGGTCTAGACAACAAGTCCTATGAGGAGAGGCTGAGGGAACTGGACATGTTTAGTGTGGAGGAGGCTGAGGGGAGACCTCATTGCCCTCTACAACTACCTGAAAGGAGGTTGTAGAGAGGTGAGTGTTGGCCTCTTTTCCCAAGTGAATAATGACAGGACCAGAGGAAATGGTCTGAAGTTGCGGCAGGGGAGGTTTAGATTAGATATTAGGAAGAATTACTTTACTGAGAACGGTGGTCAGGCACTGGAACAGCCTGCCCAGGGAGGTGGTGGAGTCACCATCCCTGGAGGTATTTAAGAAACGTGTGTGGTACTTCAGGGCATGCTCTAGTGCCTGAGATTGTTGGGTTGGGCTTTTTTGTGTGTGTATAGTTGGACTTGGTGATCTCAGAGTCCTTTCCAACCATGACAATTCTGTGATTCTGTGATTTCTTAGGTAATGTCAATACCATGTATATCAGGTGATGTTTTCATCATGGTGCTCACTGTGTGCATGAAATGTAAAAATAACCGGTAATGGTGGCAATCAGAATAAGAATGCAGATCTATAAAGGGCCTTTAGGTAGACCTTAGTTTATCCCCCCAGCCCTAAGGCTAGATCATTCATAATTAGATCATTCTTACCACATCTTTTACCACAGTTCTTGACATCTTTCTCCAAGGATTCTATGTTACTTATGTCTATTATGGAGCTTGTCACATTGCTGCCCTTATAGTTAGAAAGCTTGTTCAGTGTCTGGTCTAAGATGTCTTTGTTGCAAACTAAGCCAAATTCTTCTTTTTCCAACGTGAGATATAGTGAGGTCACTATCCTCTTGCCCACATATTTCACAAATTAGATCCTGCTATTCAGTCTATGGTAGATGAGCAGATTCCTTCCATAAGTTGTGACAACAATGTCATGGTAAATATTTGTTGAAGTGTCTTAATGAGAAAATGTGCTTCTTATCTTTGGAATTTCAGACTGTTAAAATGTGTGAAATGAAAATGTTTCTTTTAAGGCTATAAATGACTGGGTTTACTTAGCCGTGGAATCTGTGTTTCTAACAGGTTAATAACATAACCATGAACACTCAAGTTACAAAATTAATTGCAATTCCAGCACCTGCCCCACAAGAATTGAGGTAAGTAATTTTGAATAAGGATTGAAATCTTTGTTACATTTGAAAAAGATGAAGTGAGACCTTACATGTGTTTAGCAAACATTTGACTTTGCATTATTCCTGCACTTCATAAATTAACAATTTCAGGAGTTTTAAGTTATTGTTCTTTAACATAGAGTTCATATTGGTTAGAATAGTCTTAGTTTTGTTTTATGTACCCCTGGAGTTTGTTTTAAGAAATGGTACATTTGCTGATTTCCCTTTAGGTCCTTCAGTTTCCTTGGGGCTCAACAAGGCCCAAAGGCCTTGCGGTTTATGTGCTGATGATCTTATTGGTAATAGTAGTAGTACTAGTAATAATAATAACCACCATAACAACAACAACAACAATAAAAATAATACCTGAGGACATGAGTTGTGGATTGTTGAGAATGCCAGTCTGGCTGCCACTCTTCATGAATAAATTATGTTTATAATTTTAGAGATTCAGTCATTCAGTCTGTCTCGTAGGAAAAGACTAAGAGAACTTTCATAGCTGCATATTTTTTAGTATGTATACTTGGACTTATATCTGTATTTTTGTTTTGGTATAGTTTCTTCTTTCACAGTCTTTATAAGGAGAGGTTTGAATAAGTGAATACTGCTATTCTCAAAACTACCCTGAAAATCCAAAAGATATAATTGGCCAACAGGTCTCGTTTGTAGATTAAATCCCTATTTCTTACTCATTCTATTTCTGTGGCTTTGAGTATAAATTTAGAATTCTGTTTCAAATACTTGCTTGTCAAAAGGCAACATTGAGATTTGTCTTTTGCTCTTTCAAATCATTTCTAAAGAAGTGGATTGATGTTAAAGCATGTGATGGCAGAGGTTTAAACTTAGGTTGTGGAGTCACTAATAAAAGGCAACTATTAAAATGTGCAATGCTTTGAGAAGTGGTTTTACAATTTTAGAACTGGCATGATTTTAAAAAATCACTGATCAACTGGATTTTTTTTCTTAGTTATTGCTTGTTCTTTTCATTATATTGCTGTAATTTCTTTAGAAACATAATTAGAAATCCTTCATAATGGTAACTTTTTATTTTAAAGAATTTCAGAGTTCAGAAAAATGTTGGAAGCAGTAAGTGAGGTAAGATTACTAATTCCTGTTACTGTTTGGAAAACTTCTTTCAGCTTATTTCTGATAACGTCATTATTGAATTATCAGACCTGTTTTTCCTGACAAAACAATCTTTTTCTGTTTTCACTTGTCATTACAGTCCTCTGTTATGGAATGCAGTGCAGAAAATCAGAGGTTTGTTGTTAATTTTTTTAATACTCATATATTTAAAAGCTCGTCTATTATCTTGTGATACACCAAGTATGAATGGCTATGTAACAAAAGAAAAAAACAACTTTCTGGGAAGTTAAGTTTGAGAAAAAAGCTGGAGAAATATATGTAGGCTGACAAAGGAATTCTGATCCCATTATTCTGCTAGCATTAGTGATTATATTTTTTTTTTGACCAAACTTTATTGCTTTTCATTAATCTTCTGGTGAAGCACAGGCTTGCTTGCCATAGTTCTGCATGTTTGTATTATCTGAGTCACATAGCAACTTAACCCCTAAGGTTATGGGATTTGGGACCACCAAACTTACAGAGCTTGTGAATACAATGCAATCTTTATGAGGGAGTTGCTTCAGACATCCCAAGTTGCTGTTCTTTGGCTTGGGAAAGCAGCCATCCTCAGGGTAAGGGAAGCCTGATAAGGTAACCAGTTCAGAGTTTGGAAGCCACGGGGTATCAGAATGGCAAGGTTGCCCCACAGAGGTGATCTGGAAACCCTGAAATGTAGATAATGTATGTCAATTTAATTGCTACTCACCACTAAATTCCTGATTTTAAATGATCAGTTTGGAAACACTATATTCTAAAACAAAATGTGGAACTTCATTTCCCCAAATAGTTGAATTTGGGGGTTATCTTCCTGGGTTAGGATGAAACTAAAATCCAAAACACTTGAATGGTAATAGACACAAAGTCAGATCACATCTTCATGTCATGTACTGTCAGTAGTTAGGGTACTCTTTTCATTCTTTTTAGCTGGAAAGAAGCTTCATTTCGTCTTTTATGTGTTGCCTTTTCATTCAGCTCTGTGAGTTTGCTGAACATGAAGAATTCTTACTGTAGGTTTGCTAATTTAGGCAGGGTTTCACGTCATCAAACCATAATTGTGAATGTTAAGTTACATGCTTAAGTGGGTCATCTAAGTTCTCTCCAAAGTCAAAAGAGAGAACTCTGGCCTTTCGCCAATGGAGATTTCATATACACTGACATAGCCACCTAGGACACTTGCTAGTTCCTCTCTGGAGTTTCTTTACAGAAACAGTGGAAATTATATTATTATCTTTACAAAATTATTAGTTCTTTAATGGCTACCATTAATTAGGGAGGACCCCATTTAAGAATCAACAGTGTCTGTAGAGAAAAGAGAAAATAAGCTGCCATGAACTGATGTATTATTACTCTTCTGTTTAGCCTGACATAATGTTTTATGTACATTAAAAATACCCCCAAATCTGAACCTAGGAAAAAATTTTTTTCACACTTAGCATTTGTGCTAATGTGCTTTCATGTAGCATTTGATGTTAGTTTCATGCATTGTAAAGATGAGGCAGATCTGTTTCTTGAGTCTAAAGATTTTTCTTCTCATGATAGTATACACTGCAATTTCATAATGAAGCTGGCTGAGGGAGAGAATATAAGCCATTTAACAGACAAAGCAGAAATAAGTCAACTTGGTAAGTTATGCTTTAAACACAGTCTCCCCACCGTTACCCTTTCAGATTAAATTTTGTATCTTTACACATTGACCTCCAAGTAGCTAAAATAAAATATTGTTACTTATTTTTAGATAAGAATGATGTTTCGTTGAACAATATAAATACATCAAAATGCACCCTTCTGATTTTTGGGTGGGGAGGGCGAAGATATGTTTAAAAAAACTTCGGTATAAAATTGCTGACTACATTAATAAAACAGACTTTGAAAGGATTAAGTGTAAAAATTGCTTGAGAACATAAACATGTTACTGAAATGGCAATCTGAATTGTAAAGTTTATAAAGTAGTCAAGCTTTCTTTGTATGGAGTAGACAGTATGGAGTGGTGACTCGTACCATTTATCTCTGTTTCAAAAGATGTAGTTTTGCATTTCGGTTTGTTTACAATAGCAAAAATAGAAATACCTACTTGTCAGGCATTGAGCAAAAATCTAGGGGTACTGCTGTATTCTGACTGGTCAAGATCTGTTTTGCAAATGTAATTTCATAAAAAACCCCTCAAAATCAATTATGCAATATATACTGTTGTTTAAAAAACATAAAACATGCTTATTTGATTATCCTACTTCACAGTTTTAGCAATTTTTATGCTTCAGGGTAAACTAGGTTAATGCTTCTTTGTCGTCTCAGAACAGTGCTGTTGTTCATCACTGAAGTATTGTTCCTTGACTGCTGAAGAATTACAAATGCAGTAAGTATAAATACAAAATTTGACTTGCTTATTTCTTAAATTTCCTAATGCATTAGAAGAGTCAACTTCCATTTGCAGTGTGATAGACTCCACAAGAAAAACCTGATAGGCATTTTCCTATATAGTTCCCTTCCTATTCCTCTCTCTTCCCATCCCATCCCTTTGCTTCTCTTCTCTTTTTTTTTAACTTTTTTTCACTTTTTTTCCATCCCATTTGTGTTCAACATCAAGTCACCTCTAGGACAGGCAGCAAAGGCAGTAATAGTATTTTATGGACTTACTAGTTAATAGCTACAGCAAAATAGAATGTAAGAACACTCAAAACATGGAATTCGTATTTGTTACTAAAGCATGAAACATCCAATCTGATTGATTTAAAAATATACATTATTATTAGTATGTCCATATCATTCATATATATTCCTGTATTCTAACTAATTTTCTTTAACGTATAAACAATGTTAAATTTAACATGCATTTCTGTGCTTTTTTTTTTTTACAGTATTATACAGTCGCCATCTCATTCTATATGGGTTCCTCCCCATCATTCTCATTCTCCTTCTCTCCCGAAAAAGACTTCACCCAAATCCAATACTTTTATTTCCCCCACTACGCTTTCCACCAAACAAAGCCCCACAATTAGACCACTGATCCCACCATTCACAGAAATTTCTTTTTCTGAAACTCTCTTTACGTCTCCCACTACAAATCCTCTCTCTGAAACTTCTGCTACATCTACTACTGAAACTTCTGTGTCTTCCACCAGCGTTACCACTACACTTCCCTCTTCTGGGTCTCTTGCTCAACCTACCGTTCCAACTTTTCCTTCCATAGCTTCTAATAAATCTGTCACTATTTCCACACCTGCAACAAAATCTGTCACTAATGCTGGTTTCTCAATTAAATCTGATGCTGTGCATCTTACCAAGCCTATTACAATAATTTCTCCTTCTGTAAATTTCACTAAGCATTCTGCAGTTTCCTCTTCTGAGCTTGCCCCCAAACATCCAATAGCAATTCCCCATTTTGAGACTACCACCAAATCTGTTGCACAAATTCATCCTGCTACAGATTCGACTGTTCCTGTTGCTCGTAACAAAACCATTACTACAGCACCTGTTCTTCCCCTTACTCCTTTCACAATAACTTTGACCCCTACTGTTAGTCCTATCAACCATTCTGTCTCAGCTTCTCATCCTCATTCTACTGCTGAAGGCCATGGGAGCACAGGTAAATATGACATGTAAAATGATTATTTCTTTTTTTAAATTTGAATGCAATTTGCTGAATTTGCTTTTAAAGTTTATTAAACAAGATTATATATCTGAGCTGTGACCTTCCAATTACTGTGAAAAACCTGAGACAATTCTAATGAGGTGTGTACTTATTTTAAAATACATTCTGATGCCTTTGGCCATGGTGAGTGGTACCTCACCCTACACATTGTTTGGTAACTGTGATAGATAGGTGCTGTGCTAAGTTCCCAAAAGGTACATTTGGCAGAAAAAAATAAGTTACAGGGCCAACTAGCTATTTTTTCTAACTAAGCAATTATTTAAAATATTGCAAATCAATGTTGGGTCTTCCTTAAAATACTTTTCATTAGGAATATTCTTAGTGGCTGTGTATTTTCGTATGAAGATTGTATGCTTCTTTACAAGCTTCTTTTCAAACAGCTGACCTTATCTTGATTGTATTCTACTTTCAGGCATCCAGTGGCTAAAAATCCAAAATAATAGGTTATTTAACATCACTGATGGACTGATGTGAGGAACTTTGTTATCAGTAAAAACGTGGAATTAATGCTGACCATTTGAAACCTTGCTTTATGTTTTCCTAAGATTTAAAGTATTGCTATCTGCAAAGTAGCTGATAGGGAGAAAAAGGAATTCTGTGTCACATAACATGTTGAGAAACCTTACGGGTTGTGATAAGATTTGTTGGTCAAGAGAACTGCTTACTCTTTCTGCTTCTCAAAGCTTGTGCCATTTGTTGAACTCAATGTTTAAATAAATGCACAACTTTTCTTTTGTCACAGGAAAGATACTGTCAGCTACCACATACACGGCTTCTGTATATACCACCATTAATGTCACCACAGCTGAGCAAATTGTGTCCAAAATAGAAAACGATTTAGCAGCTGGAAAAGTAGAGCCAAAAGATGTAGAAAGGATGATTAGTGAGGTTAGCAAAGTCCTGACTGCTTCTCAGCCATTACCACCCCGAATTTCTAACAGGTAGGTCATTCTGGCAATAGATTAAAGGTGTATTGTATTGACTGTCTGGATAAATTGGCTTCAGCAAGTTTCACTTTTTCATAATCTTAATCCAAAAGAATACTTCTTGTTCTTTAATGTACTTACATAAAAAGGAAGGAGTATCATTCCAGTGTTACCAGCTCTACTATAATATAATGCCATGGAAAACTGTATTTTTTTGTGTTGACACCACAGTAAGTGAGCAGAGTTCACTGTATTTTACACTACACTTGGATTGATAGCCACAACTTGCCTGAGAATTTTGGGTGTATGTGTTTGGTAATACTAAGTATCTCTTTTTCTTAACAGAATTATAAAACTGGTGGATTATATTGGCTTAAAACTGAACTTTTCAGCAGTGTCTGCTGATTTTGCTTCCCCTTCCTTGGCTCTGGCAGTTGTCAAAACCAACAGCATCCGCTCCAACCAAATGTCTTTTGCTGTCCAGGACTCAGCTGATCTCCAGGTTAAACACTGATAATTCTAAATACTTAAAAAATTCTCAAACATTTATTTTTAAGTAGTTATGGTTTTATATTTATATGTAACATGTTCTGTATCTATGTCACAATTTCAGGGGTTTTTGTTTGTATTGGTTTCAGAGAAAAAATACTTTGTTTTTTAAGCCCTCCGTAGTTTTTCCTTTCGTTTTCTACTACAGTGTAAATAAGTAACAGACTTAGCAGAAACTGGCATTTGACTAATAAACTGTTACAGAGGGTACAGCCAGAACACTGAATGGACAGAGTGCTTGGTGGAATAACTGCCTCAAAATCCCTGAATCATGAGTCACTTCATCACCCACCCTGACAGTGCTGAAATCTGTCAAGGAGTGTTCCCAGATGGCTTCAAGGAGATTAATTGCAGGGGGTTCCAGGAAAGGACTATTATGTTGCTTAGATAATGACATTTACACATTTGTTACTTATGACTAGTTGGTCTCACCAAGAAAGCAGTGCTTCGAAAATTTGAATCCACTTTGTCTCACTCCAAACTTCCTTCCTGGTTGAGGAAATAATTTGGACAATACCAGCCTTGGAGGCTTAAGCAAGGAGACAGGGAAAGATCTGGACAAATTTTGTCACATTCCGTCCTCTCAGAGAAGAAAATAGCTTAATGTAGCACGACCCATAAGTTGTACTGGAAGTGTTCTGTGATACGGAAAATGATATGAAATGTTAACATTTGAGTTCTTTCCTATTTTCTTAGCAATATGTGGTGCATGAGTGTGAGATGACTAGGAGGTGGTAGTGCCGAAAAACAGATATTTGCTAAGTAGTAATTTTCCGGAAATGCCATGGCACTGGCAATGAAATACAGAGAATTTTCAACAAATATCATCTAGTTCAAACCAGAGCAACAGGAGCACTTTTGTGGAATTGAGTTGGAATTACTTTGGTGACTGTCTAAACTGGTGATCTCCAAACTGGCGTGTGTCCATTGGGGTGCAGGAGGAAAATATCTTTTATATGATTAAATATATTTTTAAAAATAATGTTTAATTTTTATCTCATCCTTTAAAAGTTTCTATTTTTGTGTATGTTTTATAACATGCATAATATATTAGTACAGTAGTACATGCATATAACTTAGATAGATATATTTTGGAGCGCATACTCAAAAAATTTTTAGGGGTGATCAAAAAAGTTTGGAGACCACTGGTCTAAACAGAAGAGTTAAACCATATTGTAAGGGCACTGTGGAGAGCTCACACTGTTATTCCTATTACAACCATCCTTTGAATACACACATAATTTCTTTCTTCAGTTCTGCTGATGCTTCACATCTCTCAGGAACTCTGAGATGATATTTATATGTAGGGGGCTAATGTGTGACAAGAAAATGTTAGAGATTTTGTACTAAACAAAGCTCTTTGTCCTAGAAGTACAGCACAGAAAACTGGGTGAAAGTTCAGATATTTTTTTTGGTAATGTTAGATCACTAGGCTCTTGAGATATCTGAATTGTATCCAGTTTATTTTTGTCATTTTTGCCAGCTGATCGTAAAGTTACGGTTTATGTTCTTAGGTTCTGCTTAACCTACTGTACATAAAAAACTATTGACAAATAATGACTATTTACAGTTTTTCTGAATTCTGACATACTTCGTATGGAGTATACAAATTCTTGGCTTTTGCAGGATTCTGTGCTGTGAAATGTTAATCTCCCTGCACAGTTACATAGACATACCTAGGTTGATTCTCTTCACCTTCTTCAAATCAATATTATCTACCAGTGATACGTTCTGTCTGTGTAAGCAAATGTGTAAAGACAGAGTATTTACAATGGTAGGCAGATTTGAAATGAGTCGCATCGTTTTCAGGCCTGCAGATGCTATTTATTCATTGGAGCAGGAGAGGAATGAGAGAGCAGCAGTGAGTTCCTGACAGTGATTACAGAGATATGTATTTCAAAGTTCTAAGCTGAAAATAAGTCACAATTTAATTTTTCTGTAGTGACTGAAATGAAGCATAAATGTTGCATTTATTTTTCAGATATCTCTAGGCATTAATTCAATTAATGACTTAAATAATCTTGGATCAATTACACTTCCTTCATCATTGCTGACCAATTTACCTCCTGAAGAGTTGGACTTGGCTTCTAGAATTATATTCAACTTCTTTAAGAAGACCACCGTGTTCCAGGTATCTTTTTGATCCTCTGTTCTTTGGTTTTAAACTCAAGCCTGGAGCAAAATAAAAGATGAATGGACTTCTTTTTCCCACAGAACACATTTCAAAACTTCCTGATTTAAAAAGTATTATTTTTGTCCAGTGCTCACTCTGCATAATAACTGAGTTTGAGGGCGCTGTACTATACTTTAAGATTTCAATTTTTACTATTTTTTACTATTTTTTATTTTTTTACAATTACTTTGCTATTCCTTTAAGATTTCAAAATCTGATAATTTTTTGTTGTTCCAGGATCTGTCCTTGAAGAATGCATCTTTAATCAGCAATGTTATATCATCAAGTGTTTCTAACCTCACAATTAGCAACTTAAAGGCAAATGTTACTATCACTTTACAGAATATCAAACCTAATCAGGTATGATTTACATTTGGGCAGACTTAAAGTACGATTTTGTTGCCTCCATTGGAGTTTTTATAGAAGAAATACTGTACTAAGAATACAGATCGGTTGGTTCTGCTTTACTATTGTGGACATTTAATCTCCATCTGGACTTTCAAAATCACTTCTCTTTGGTTATTTATCACTGGTATAAATTTTTGTTCCCAAATGGTTTCAGGTAATTTTGCTCTATCACTTTTCCATCCAGGTTTTATCTTTCCTACCTATTCTTCTGTTTTATTCTTCAAAGAATAAACACTCTCAGATGAGAGCCTGACAGTGGGGGTTGCTGCAATCATGATGTTTGTAGGTGCTGCATGGCCAGAAAGCAATATAAGTCTTTTTACTTAGGGGGAATGTTGTTCCTTAAACTGGAACACAGGTTTGTGTCATCTGAAATTATTAGGGTTTATATACAGCATCTCTTTCCTAAATGAGCATCAAGTATTAAAATCTTCTATCCCATATTTTAAAAGAGTTTAAAATACTTAAATACTATAAACTGAAAATGTAGGGATTCCGCTAATGTACCTGAAGCTTTTTTCCTAGATCTGGCTTAGTGTAGCTTTTACTTGTATTGATATAATACTGAGTTTTGAGGTATAACTGTAGAATTATTAGTATTCATAGCAGTATACTGTATTACTGCTACAATTTTCAGGATTTTCATATGTGTGTGGGAAATCTATATGTAAACATTTAACATCATAGTAATTTAAAGTGATCAAATGTTTGCAAATGAAAAAGTTTTTCCTTTTCTGTGTAGTGATAATTTCTCGATAATTACAAAATCAGGAAGGATGAGAAATCCCGAGAATTTGTATAGTGTGGGAAGGCAATGAAACGTCATTCATAATGTTCGACCAGGACTAGCTAGCTCCTGTATAGTGACTTCAGATTCCTTCAGCATATTTTCATGTCTATTTCAATATTAATCCATTCTATGCACCGACATTAATTTTTCATTCATGTAAAACAGTTATATTTGTTGTATACAGTATCTATTCTTGCCTGCATTTTGTAGATAATTTGTAAGTTACTTATCATAAACTCATAGTTTGGTAAAACATTATTTTTTTTACCTCCCAAACAGGATAATTCAACAGTTAGATGTGTTTTTTGGGACTTTAATAAAAATGGTAAGTAATTGAGATCACCCAAGATACCATGCTGTTTTAGTGATGTTAACTCATGTTAATATAAATGAAGGCTTTTATAACAAAGCTGTTTTCTTTAACAGGTGGACATGGAGGCTGGTCATATGAAGGATGCATAGTTAAAGAAAGTAGAGTAAATGAAACAGTCTGTTCATGCAACCACCTCACAAGCTTTGCAGTTTTGATGGTAATTATTTAAAAAATTATGCAGCCTTACCCTGATTCAAGAAAATATTTAAGTGTGTGTTATCTTTAGCAAATGAGGATTCGGTAAGCACATACCACCTATGAAATACTACTCAGGTTCTATTCACTTCAGTGTTAGTACATGTAGCCATAAAATCAGTCATGTGCTTAAGCTGTTTGTTGAATGGGAGCCCATGAGTTCTGATGAAGTAAAAAAATCCAAAAGTTCTTATTAAACTGCAGCTTTTACATTTAGGCAGTTGTTTATATTGCAGGAAATGAAAATTAGGACAAATCAAATTTAAAACAGATTTTTAATCGAATGGGATTTCACAATTAGAATCATAGAGTATCTCAAGTTGGAAGGGACCCATAACGATCATTGAGTCTAACTCACTACTCCTTGGAGGACTAGGCTGGCTTTTCTGTTTTTCAATTAACTTTTTATAAGACACATGATGAAAATAACGGTTTCTTTTTTTTTTTTTCCAATTGCAGAGGGAAAGGTGCATTTGGGGTTTTTTTTGATCTTTTTCCATTTAAGAAACATGTTCTCTGAAATAAACTTCTGTTTCCATTTTAGAACTTGTATGGAAATACTGCTTTGAATCCCACACAAGAATTGGTGCTGACTTTTATATCCTATATAGGCTGTGGCCTCTCTGCAATTTTTCTTTCTGTTACTCTCGTGACCTACATAGCCTTTGAGTAAGTACCTGTTCAACTAAGCTCCCATTATTCTTCAATTATGATTGCTTTTAGTCTTCAATGCAAAGCCCTTTCCAATAGTTATGGATTCTGTCACCATTAATAATGCACAAATTTGTTCAGTTTACCAGGAAGGTGTTGATTGAGTCTTCAGCAATGTTAATCTTGTGGACAAGTGAATTAATTATGAGGCTCTATGCAGTAAGAAGTGAGCACTCTTAAATATTTTATAATGGATTATCATAATAGAAGTGTGAAAGAATGTGTTTAATATACAACATATGTAGAGCAGTGCAGAATGATAGCATTTTTAAGCACATTTGTATTCTTTGCTGTTTGTCAGAACATTTTCTTATGTTTGAGCCTTAACTACCGAATCCTCCATATTATGTTTTGGAAATCCTCCTTGAAGTTACTCGGCACATACTTGTTCTCTCATTATCCTGTCATCAAGAACTTACTTGTCTCCATCAAGGTTTTAGAAGCCTAGTCAAAAGCCTAATCTAGTTTAGCAATAAGGAACAATCACATTTTGGTTTTTTGGAAGTAACGTAACAAGAAGAAGTCAAACATACAATGTGAAAAAAAGTAATTATGGTGCTAAACTCTAGGAGTCCAAATTATTGTTTGTATTTATGTAACCTGATTATAATAAACTGTATTCATACAGACTGTTAATTTGGAAATCTCTTGTAAATTACTCTCTGCATGTATAAATGTGATATATGAGGCATTACATATGAATGAAAATATATACAAAAATTTTTCTTAGCATTTGTTCACGAAGGACTACAAGACAAAAAGCAAGACAATTGATGTCATCTCACTAATTTGCTTTTTTAGGAAAATCCGGAGAGACTACCCCTCCAAAATCCTTATTCAGCTGTGTGCTGCGTTACTTCTGCTCAACCTAGTTTTCCTCCTTGACTCATGGATCGCACTGTATGATACACGAGGCCTGTGCATTGCAGTTGCAGTATTTCTTCACTATTTCCTCTTGGTTTCCTTCACCTGGATGGGCCTAGAAGCTTTCCACATGTATCTGGCCCTTGTGAAAGTCTTTAATACCTACGTGCGGAAATACATTCTTAAATTCTGCATTGTTGGTTGGGGTATGTATTTTTTATTGTATTATTTTATTTTTTATTAGCATCCTTTTGGATGCTAAATAGATAAACCCTCTTATCAAGTATTTCAGTGAATGTGGCACAGTTGAGAAATGAAAATGAAGCAGTCATTAAATGTTATGAACTTGGAGTGTTCATTATCAGTAAACCTGATCCTATATAGTCCACCTTTCTGATTTAGGGAACTTCCCCCCTAACTGCAGAACTGAGGCTGCTGCAATGCAAATTGATAATGAACTTCCCATGTGCAAGTAAAATAGAACCAGCTTTTTCCATTTACCAGATGGATGGCATCAGTTCTATTTTGAAAATAAATGCCAATAAGTATATATATTGCATTTCTGGGATAGCACAGTGGCTAACAAAACGCAGAAAACCGATCTAACTGGATGAAGGAAGAAGAGATTCTGGACCTGATTATCCTCTCTGGCCACTGGGGTAAACAAGAGTGAAGGCACTAAAGTCAATAGAATTGTTTTCCTAAAACAGATGTAAGAAAAAAATCTGGTATCCTGCATTTGATGTTTTAAATCAGTTTGATGATGGTATTTGTTGCCTTATTCAGAAAGGTTTGGAGGTAACTGTGGAGAAAAACTCTTGTTTCTTTGCAAGCTACGCTCCTGAGCAGTTTGAATGCTCCGGTTTTTAGATTCTTTCAGACAGCTAGTAGTCAACAGAATTCCACAGAAGAATTTCAGAAACAAGTTGTAGATTACACAGAAAAATAATAATTTCGAGTCATCGTAATACTGTCTTTGTCATGATTTTCACTTACCTGTTTGCTCATAATCTTTTAGGGTTACCAGCAGTAGTTGTGTCCATTGTGTTGGCAGTATCACCGGATAATTATGGACTTATAACCACTGGAAGGGTTTCAATAAACAGACCTGATGAATTGTGAGTTAAAGGGAGGTGCTTTTTTGGGTATGGGTGGGAGATCCTATGAAATTGGTTTTCTTTAAAGTAAAGGTGGGGAAGGGAAGGGAGCAATGGGAAAGCTTTGAAATGGTATAGCTCTACAGTATGTCATGTGTTTTGTGGTTACTGCCTATATGAAAGCTCTTACCCTTTGGCCAAAAAAATACTTTTTACTAGAGAGGCAAAAATAGTTTGCATGTGCAACAAACCACACCTTTATCTCATGTTTATTTTACTTAATTTCTGTTTCTGGTAATGGTTGACACACTGTTCTTGTGTTCTAGCTGCTGGATTAAAAACAGAATTGTCTTCTATATTACTGCTGTGGGATACTTTTGCCTGATATTTCTGATCAATATCAGCATGTTCATTGTTGTGCTGATCCAGCTGTGTCGTATCAAAAAGAAAAAACAACTTGGTGCTCAAAGAAAAACCAGTATTCAAGACCTTAGGAGTGTTGCTGGCCTCACATTCTTGCTGGGAATTACTTGGGGATTTGCTTTCTTCACCGTAAATGAGGTATTTACTTACCTCTTTACCATTTTCAACACTTTGCAAGGTAAGTTTCTTCTTCATGTGACAGCCCATTGCGTACAATGTAATGAGCAAAACATTTGGAAATGACATTTTCTTGATTCAGCAATAAAGATGTTAATTTTGATACATGCTTTAACATGTTAATTAAATTAGAGATGATACTGTTTTACTGTAATCTTAAATTACAGATATGTTACAATAAGGTACAGAAAAGCTAGCTACTATTTATATGTGTAGTGTATTTATATCTATAAATATTAACATTTTTAAAATTGTCACGGAATTGTCACGGAATTGTTGGAGTTGGAAGGGACCTCTAGAGATCATCTAGTCCAATTCCCCTGCTAAAGCAGGATTGCCAGAGCACATTACTCAGGACTGCATCCAGGCAGGTCTTGAAAATCTCCAGAGAAGGGGACTCCACAACCTCCCTGGGCAGCCTGTTCCAGTGCTCGGTCACCCTCACTGTAAAGAAGTTTTTTCTCATATTTGAATGGAACTTTGTAAGTTCCAGCTGGTGCCCATTGCCCCTTGTCCTGTCACTGGGAACCACTGAAAAGAGTCTGGCTTCATCCTCCTTCAACCCACCCTTTAGATACTTGAAAGCATTAATGAGGTCTCCCCTCAAAACCAGACACCAGTGGAAGTGACTGCATTTCTCTAGTCAACAGATCAATTGTAAATACTATTACTGTAAGTGTTCATATAATAATGCAATTAATGTTGTGAAAACTGTATCATTTCTCCACTTACCTATGGCTTAAGGGTGAGGTGTGACATTCAACAAAGGGCCATGGAGACAGGCAAGGCTGCAAAATCTGAAAGTTAGTGATCTAGCTCTTAAGCATGGCCTTTCGTACTTAAGAACGTATAGGAAGTAGATATGAGGGCATACAGCTTTGCAAATGCCAGGATGCTACTGGACATATCCAAAAGCAGAGTTTGAGAGGCTGCACAAGCTTTCATATAAATATGAGGTACCGTAGGTGCCGACAGTTATCTAAATATACCTGAATTGCCCTACTGAAGTTTGGATTCAAACCTCTGCTAACTGGCACTTTAGATGGCTGGCTGGCTGATCTCCCAGAGAGACTAAAGCAATGAAAATTGCAGTTCAGTATATCTCTCTGTTACTATGTTGATTTTTTTGAGTACCTTACTGTTTGGTAAATTGAGGGGTTGAACCCACATCTTCCCGGTCTTTCATGGGATTGTGTTCAACTAACACAAGACTAGATTCTGTGTGGTCAGAGTAATCTGTGTGAAAGTGAATCTAATGTGAAAGTAAGTTCCCCTTTTACCCAGTTTTAAGTTAGGTGCTGGGCAAATTTAGATATTAGAAGTAATAAAGATGTATAAATTGTATTGACTTTAATTAAGCTTATTCCAGTGTTTCAAAACTCTATTTGAAAATGGTATAGAACCGTCTGGGTAGAGCAACACTTAGTTACGTTCAAAAATTCATCCTAATAAAAGCCAAAGTTAAGAGAGATACTTCAGCAAAGAAAGATGGGAGTAATCTCTTCTACTGGGATGTTACATGCTTAACTGGCCTTAAAAGCAGTGTAGACATAGCATACATGCACGTTTACACCAGTCTGATTTTAGTGTTGCTTCATGTTATTTTCTATTCATAGTAAACCTAAAATCTGTTCTCAGGGACACACTGCAGCTGGAAAATTGTGCTAAGACTGAGTGCCGTTTTCCTTAAAGGAGGATGATGATGATGGACTTTAAGCAAGGAAAGTTAGGTCACACCCTGTGCCAGTGAAAGCTGAACGAGAAGCAGACAGTGAGTCTGTGAAATGGCACTGGCAAGAGACAGGGATGAGCCCCATCCCTTCTAGAAAATACTTGGCTCTGAATTTGTGGTAAAAGGGGTACCATTTATTGTTATTTTAGGTAAGAGTTATTTTCTTTGTACGAATGCACAAAATTTTGTAGCGTTACTGGTTCTGCTACAGTTGGTGGTAACAGGCTAGCTGCTAATGAAAGACGGGTCAGTGTCACACCATGTGCTAACAGCTGCATAGCCTGACAGTGTTGTATCATATCCTCTGTTTGACATTGCTTTGAAGTCTTTTCCAAAAGTGTTTAGTAAATTTCAGGATCCACAGAATTTTTCACTTCGTGTTTGATAAAAGGAAACTTTATTATGCACTTTGTGGATTTGGTTATATTTGTTGTTCTAGTATTTGTGTGTATGATTCCTCTCATTTATGTAAGGGAAAAGTACTCTTCAGTGTTCAGAGCTGTAAACTTTCTCACCAAAGAAAGGTGTCATTACTTTTGATTAGAAATTTAAAAGAAATTAAAGAAAACCAAAACATTGTTCATTAAGAAGTATCAAAGTCAATTTTGCAACATTCTCAAACATTATTGCTTTGCAGGGTTCTTCATTTTTATCTTCTATTGTGTAACAAAGGAGAATGTCCGTAAACAGTGGAGAAGATATCTCTGTTGTGGGAAATTTAGGCTGGCTGAAAACTCTGGTAAATAGGAATTTTTATTTTTATTTTTTTACTTCTGAATACTTATACTCAGTATTAATTTCCTAGTATTTTGTTATACTTTTTTAATAAAAAATCAATAAGTAATGTTGCTACAGTTGCAGGTCTAATTATCCAAGGTATAATAAACGTCAAAAATTATACTCTTTAAAGATGGTAGTTGATGCAGTTCTTACATGCTGTTGCATTAAGCTGTTAACTGCAGTTGATCTCTTCCACTGCAGTATAAAAGCATGTCTTTGCAGAAGATTTTGATCAGTTAGAAACTGTAAAATTTGTTCCACCTTCTGAGTCAACTCTAGTTTTTCCAGTGACTTCCACAAAAACAAGGTGAAGCGTAGTTTAAATCAAAAAAAGAGCTACAAATGATTTTATGCTATTTTGTTAGTCAGTGGTTGACTTCTCATAAAGCTATATAGTTTTTATACACTTTAATTTAGAAGATCAGCTGTACTTTAGTTATCTTTCTGATCTGGTCTGCAGTCTTAAAGCTATGACAGTTGGCTGCTCGTACTTAAAAAGGGCCAAGAGAAAAAGGAACTAGATTTAAATAATTTTAAACATCAAGAATCATGAAACTCTTAGGAGAATACCATTCTGTCTAGAATACTTCGATGGGTAGAGCCTTGTTTTTATTTTAATTCAGTTGCATTATTAACTCTAGTTTTATATTTTGCTTGTATGAGTTGTGCTATTTTCTGTACCATGTATCTGTTGTAGACTGGAGTAGAACTGCTACTAATGGTTTAAAGAAGCAGACTGTAAATCAAGGAGTATCCAGTTCTTCCAATTCCTTACAATCAAACAGTAACTCCACTAACTCTACAACACTGCTCATGAATAATGATTACTCAGTGCACATGAATGGAAATGGTATGTATAATGCAAAATAGTATTCCTCAAGTTTTCTTTTTTCTTATCTTAAAACAGAGTGCTATGCTCTTTCATGCTTATGTAAAATGAAGCGCTGACAAAATATTATTCATAAGTATAGGGTCAGAATATTTCAGGATGGCCTCACAAATGTTTTATGGGACTATAGACAAAGTTTTAAAATACCCATTTCTC
>KZ507753.1:4879-30763 GCA_002844005.1 Limosa lapponica baueri
TGAAATGATTATGCCCGTGCAAGAGTTTTGTCTTTACCAAACTTTCACTCATTTTAGTATAATCATTCTGATTAGCAATATCTACTCCAGGAAGACAGCGCATTCCAGTAACTATGAAGTTCCTAAGCCATCAAAAGTGGCATGAAGCATAAGATATACAACTGTCAGCATTAATTCACCATTTGTGCAGTTATATGATTGAGGATCATCATAATTTCCTATCTCCTTATCCCAGCCATTAGCAACTCTAAAAAACCTACAGCAAGAACACCTGTCTCATGAACTTGAGTTTACAGAAAGATCTATTCAGGGGGTCAGTGAATTCTTTAGCATGGTCCTTCATTTAGTGGTTCATACCTCAGGGTACCTCATGAAATATTAAAAAAAGGCTGGAACACCTACTTATGGATACAATTTGCTGCTTCCTTTCTGATACTAAAATGACAAAATCTAACAGGTAGGAACTTCAGGTCACACAAAAATGCAAAAGCACAAGTTTCACAAGCTCTGTGGGATGCCTTCAATGAGAGTAAAGAGCGCATGGTAAGTTATACTCAAGAACAGGTCCAAAACTGATTGGTACTCAGGCATGACAATGTATGTTTTCTTACATACTGTACATTCTTTAAAAATATCAGGTATTTTATCCATGGAAACTTCTAGTATCACACATTTTTGATTTAGTATTAAGAAATTCTGGGGGGTCTTTTTTAACAGGAAATGCTCAAAATTGCTTTGGAATCAGAACCTGCATCATCTTGTGTAAAAAAGACAGGCAATCTAAGTGTAAAATGTTCAAAATGTACTTTACCTTTTTGGAAATGTGAACCTCCCCACCTGAAAAGAAGGTGAAAAAAGGAGGTTACAGATCCAATAATGTCATCCATAGGTATAATGTATGTCGATAAATTACCCCCCACAGGTGTATGTCTGGTTCTGCCATTGCTCTGCCAGATGTAGTCGGCATCAAAGCTGATGCAAAGATTAACACTAATGGATAGATTAACACTAATGGATAGAGATGTAGACTGCAAGAAGGAGAAAGCATTCAGTAGTTTTTTGCCTGAGGACTAGCTTCTCACTACATACCCTCACTATCTAGAGTTTATTTTTTCCCTTATTACGTTTTACTTTAGCCAGCTTAAAAGCTTCATTTTTAAACTTGTCTGTCTGAAATAGCTATCTCAGCTTCCTCAAAATTAAGGTAACTCAAATTAACCCATTGATGACCCTTTCCCATAAAGGTGTTGCATATGCATGATACGCACTGGCAATGTAAACCCTCTTTTCAGAAGTATTCACAGTGGCTCTCACATAGGTAGGCACAAACTGTTTATAGATTCGGCATTTTGATTTTTTGCATTCATTTTGGGATTAAAGAATGGTTTATAAGAGTCATCTATTCGTCACACTCAAAGCTCAATCGTTTGGGAAGTGTTGCTACGCTTTGTTATAATTGAAGCACCGCATAGTGGTTACATCTATAGTTGACCATACATCAAAACATTTGTTTCAAAAAAAAGAGACAACCAGATATCAAATTATTTGTTTAACATCAAATCTGGATAACAGTTTTAAAAAGAAATTACAAAGGTTTTGAGGCAAACTTTCATCTTTCATAAAAGTTCATTAGATGTGATGAGATGCATAAAAAACAACAGAAGAGAATGAATGTTAGCGATTAAACCAAACAGAACCAGTATTTTTTGTAACAATGAGACAGGAAACAATAGGTGGTCTCCAGTGGTTAGTGGAACACTGTACTAGGTTTTAAGATACCTGATCGAAGTTTCCACTTCTGCAGTTTTTGTCTCTACCATGGAAACAACATACCAGCTTTTCTTTGACTCAGTTCTCTAGCTATAAGGTGAAAATAATGTTGAAAATAATAATCCTTTCTTTTACATAGAAAAGCTCAATTGTAAGAACAAATACATTAAAACTAAGGGGCTCAAATACACTATCTGTGATACCTGTGATACATTTTCAGACAGAAAACATTTCACAGAACTGTGTAAGTAGGAAGTACAAAACAACATTTGATGTATTACAGGCTCTTATTTTAATCTCCAGTACTTTGAACCATATTCATGGTAAGCATCCAGTAAGACTAACTTCATTATACCTTGAATTAGAATTAGTTAGATGTATAAACACAGATATATTTGGTCCTGAAAATTTAGCACTTTTTAATCTATTTTTTTTTTTATTAAAACTGATTAAATCTTCGTTGTTTCACTTAAGCTGGGAAGTGGTTGTATATCTTCCTAGAGTTTACCTTCAGGAAGTTTTTGCTAATATTTTTTTTTTTTTTGCTATATTTTTCCCCTTGTAGTTTCAGGTCAGGATTTTTCATGGTAACTTCTAAATTCCATTCTAACCAATTATTCTCCAGGCTTAATTTCTACCTGTTTCACATATTCACAGATTATTTTTTTTCTCTGTTTTTTTTCCCCTCCTACTTATACTGTTACACAGATAAAATCTTCTACATAATATATTCTATATTTATTATTTTAGCTACTTTCAGTCTATCTGTATATACCCTAGTGCTGAAAATAAATTCTGCTATTTGTGAAATAACAATAATTAGATAATTTAAATGTAAGTATGTGTGATTACAATAATAAAACAGAACTGATAAAATATTGTTTTCAGAATAAATTATTTAACATATCTAACCTTTCTGCCTGGCATCACAGAACATATATTATTGCAACACTTTCACTCAAACTCAAACTTTAGTAGTATGATTTATTTCTTGCTCAGAAACCTGTCAGGTTTTTTGAAACATTGGCTCTTCTTTAAAAGTTAGCAAATTGCCTTTCTATCACATTTTGGGTACCCTCTAACATAAATAATACATAATCCTAACTGACTGCAGTGTGTTCAGAGGACCAATCCAGAGCCATTCCTGGGGAATAATTTCAGCTATGAAGTTTTTGGGGTTTTTTTAAATGATAAAGATATTGGCAAACAAAGAAAGGGACTGAAACCACAAAAATTGCTCCATCGGTTACCGAATAGCTAAAAGATCAAAAAGTCTACTGCTTACTCTGAAGTCAGACACCAGTTGAGACAATGTTTTAAAACTGTATAGCATTAGAGAATGCTGGAGAGTAAAATCTTTCAAATAACAATGTCGCTGATAAAGAAATCCTTTTTGAAAAAGACAAAAATATGTTTGGGTTCTCTGCTATTTTTCTTATTATCTCGTATTTTGGCATCACAAAATTCTTTAGTCTAGAAACATTAGGGAACAAAAAAGAAGAGGCTGCAACATAAATAACACAATGTCTCTGAGTAGTATGACAGTTGAAAAATGGGTAGTGTATTGACTTTAATGACTCACCAAGAAAAGTCAGTGTCTGTAACAATCAGTTTTGTAAACAGCTGAAGATTAGAAACTGTATTTGAAAAACAAACAAATAAACAAAACAAAAAAAGAAACCACTACCTTGACTCTTATCTCATTTCTGAGACACCTGTCTCAGTATCATATCTGAAATCTGAAGTTAGACTTTCCATTCCAGACACAGCTCTGTACTAATACATAATCTCAAATTCAGCTGAAACTTTATTAGATTTGAGGTTAAAAAGAAAAAAAAAAAAAAAAGAAGGTAAAAAGGAGAGACTGTGTGAAGAAAACTACAGCAAAGTTTATGACATAGGGCACTCAGACTGGTTTCAACTGCAGTCTTCAGCCTTGCTGTTAGTATAAGTAATTAGGGTGCTTGTCAAGCAAGGTATTTCATGACACTCATGTCTCATGAATCAGGTTAATTGTGGTGTTCATAGCAGGCAGGACAGGATATTACTTATGCTTTTTAAATTGTCTGTTTATCAAACTCTGGTGTTTCACAAAGAAAAAAAGGCTATATATAGGGTCACATCTGAAATATCAGACACAAGACAGAGTATATCTAGTCTAGTCCAGTACGTTTTAAATAAATTTATTCACTTAATTTGCTCAGTTTAAATTCAAATATAACCTTCTGTGTTAGCCAACCATGACAACCATGAATAGCTAAAAAATCTAAACATATTGGAAGTATCTAACATCAAGATGTTTCTTCTGTGGTAGAAAAAGAAATCACAGTTATAGGTTTTTAAGTACAGTACAGCAAATAAAAATTTTCACATGGAAAAAATTGTCCTAAGGGAAACAATGGAATTCAGGAAAGAATGAACATTGGCATTCCCTTATCCAAACACACTGAGGCATGAAATATCTTTAAGGAAACATTTTAAGTTCTGTATGTAGATGGTGGATAGCCAATAAGGGGCTTGATTCATAAAAACAATAAAAGTACCCTCCCAGGCTCCAAATGAAATAGAAATTAGTGTCAAGGAGTTTGGTTATATTCATAAACACAGTATTTGACATAATTTGTGTTTTAGTTTTGGACGAGTTAATGATCAGAAATATTATACCTGGCGTCCTTTTCTTTCACAGTGTAAGGTCAACACCAGTGCTTTCTTTAGGAACTCCTGTATCAAGAATTTACACAAGCAGACCTTAAATCAAAAAACAAATGAACTTCTAGAAATACAGCACAATTTCAATTTGAAGGGAAATTTACGAGTCATCTAGTCCAATCTCCTGCCCAAAGTAGTGATAATGTCAAAGTCAGATGAGGTTTCTCAGGCTTGTGTCTAGGCAAGTTTTAAGTATCTCCAAGGGTGAAGATTCTGCAGCCTCTCTGGGCAGCCTGGTACAGGGACAGTCACTCTATTTGCAATTTTTTTTTCTTCATAGTCACTTGGAATTTCTGTTGCTGAAACTTTGAGTTCTATCCTTTTGTTATGTCTGACTAGGAGCCTTTCTTCTGCAAAACCTCTCCTTTAGATAGTAGATAATGGCAGTGCTATTCTCCTTGAGTGTTTTCTTTTCTAGACTAAACAAGACCACTTCCCTCAACCTCTCCACACATCCTGTGCACCACCAACCCCTTAGTTATCTTGGTGGCCTCCACTGGACTCCCTCCAGTTTGTCAATTATGTATTTTGCTTTGGGAGGCCGCAAACTGGATGCAGCACTCCAGACATGGCCTCAAAAAATAAGGAAGAGAGGGGTTAAAGCCCTTTCCTTGTCCTGATAGATAGGCTTTTGCTAATTCAGTTCAGGATGAGATTAGTTGCATGTATCACTTTACATTCATATTTGCATCATTCCTCCACAGAAAAGTGAATATTGATTGCTTAAATATTAAATATGAATATTATTTGCTTTAAAAGAACTGAAAATACCATGAAGTGTGACATGCTGAAAACCTTGTGTTTTATGTATTATCATCCATTTGATATAATTTGATATGTGTTTTTAAGGTTTGGGTTGGCTTTTTTTTTCATTTGTTTTTATAACAAACAAAATATTTTTAAACTTAGTTACAGAATTTATGCTGATCAGGATAACCTGGGATGAATATCACATGCAGATTTACTTTTAACTTTAAGAAAAGGAAATTTCGTGTTGTGTATGACCAACTTTTATGAAAGACATTCATTGTAGAAGAACAACAATAACTGAAAATAACTGCTTTTAGCAGAGCAGTTGCACCTTGGAAAGAAGCAGCTTGATCATGAAACACATTAATGAGGCAGTTGCAGCACAGGGAGATCTTGCTACAATGGAAGAGTTAAAAATAAATAAATCTAAGGGTTAACAATCCAAAATACAGAGAGAACATAGCTGTCAAAAGCAGAAATCAGCCAGGAGGCATGAGAAACTTTACTAATAAATCAGAGAGAATGAACTTTAATAGTTATGAATACATTAGGAGAAAAGAAATTTAGCTACTGAATATTATCCTGCGTATTTTCCTGTTCTGAATTTTCTTTTTTTTTTCACCTTTGATAGTTCTTTCTGAAGGCAGTTAATTTGCTGCTTACAGGCAGGCAAGACTGTCTTAGTGAATAACACACCATTTTGTCTAATTTTGTTAGATTTCTAGATAGAGACTTGAGACATCAGTGTATTAATGATTCCTAAATTTTGAAAGCAGACATTGCTGCAAAAGTCACTTCAGAAATACTTCACAGTTGATCCTTCTTTGGCAAGAAGAAGATGTACCAAATGACTACATTGAAATCTTCCAGGATATTTTCTTTTGCTTTTTATAAAAGTTTTTCTTTTTTGCATATTTCTGTGGATGATCTGGGTCCCAACAAAGAAGGATTTCTCTTCCCCAAATATGCGTTCACATGTTTCTGTGGGTATAAATAGAGAGTAGAACTGTCTGAAAACAAAAACCATTAGTGGGGAGGGGGTAGAGAGGTGAGCCGTTTGCTTTTGTATTATGCTTAACTTGACCCAAGATGGTTATTCTATTTTCTTAACCCTCTGTACAAGAAAGTCTGTGGAGCAGCAAAAAACCAAAACATACCAGAAAGATGCACACACTGACTTTACCCAGGGACTCATAAATTAGTTTAATACATGTAATCTAAAGAATTCTGTTAACAGATATTACATACTTTGTTGTTACAATGTTATAAAAAAAAAAATTAATCACATCCCCTTTCTCACCTTCCCTAGACTCATTCAACACCAGCTAACTGCCTGGAAAGAATGATATTAATACCAGTCTGTTTGATCTGACTCAGTGCCGCTCTGATTAGACAACCTTACGGTGATGAAAACAGAGGACTCGCCTTGTTCATTGAAGTCGTAGCTGTAGTTCTGGCTTCAGGAATAACTGTCCTGGCATTCATCAGCCCAAGTCAGGGTTTAAAAACAGGCAGTTTACAAAACCAACAGACAGTTATCCAAGTAAAAGTAACTCTTCCAATGAGTTATGTTTAGTAATACCCAAACATATTAGACAGATGATTACAAATGTTATACACAGGCTATAAACATGAGGGCTTTATGGGTGAAACAGTCTGAGTGGCATATCTCACATTATCAGATGCATGAAACAATTTACAGGAGAAACATTTTACCTTTAATTAACTCTTATTTCTTTAATCACATGGCTAATTAGTGGTAAAAAAGAGCCTAGATTAACACCACAGTATTCATTCATTATCTTGAAATCATTTTCCTTCTTTAGTGTTTTCTGAAGAAATAATTTTGTTAGCTGTTCCTTTTTTGTGCCACATAAACACTGTAAATAAAGCTAGCTGTTTGACTGCAAATGATCACCTTTATTCCCTTGGAAGTGTAGTGTTGAGAGGAACAATTATGACCTCTTTCCCGATCTAAATGTGGCGGCCCCAAACCCACCCACACTGAGCTGTACAAGGACCCACTTGATGTAATACACCACCTACAGAATGACCCCCTCCCCTCAACGCCTTAACTGACTGCCTGTTGAAGTCTGTCTGATACCTCTCTAAACTGTGGAGGTATTAGTATTGTCAGCCGCTACTTTTGGACTTGATAACGACGCAGCCAAATTTTAGATGCTCAGTGAGGCCTTATTTGAAGGTCTAGGATACTTCTAATCTTGCTGGAATAAGCAACATAGTAGTGCAAAATGCCTGCGCAACCTCTGCTGAAGGGGAGTCTGAAAACAATGGTTGCCAATTATTGAGTCCACTCTTCACTTCTTCCATTAACTTTTATAGAAAAACAGGGGTCATTTCATAGAAAATAATATCATACATAAATTCTGTGGTATTCGCCTTTTGCTACAATTTAATGACAATCATCCCTGTACCAATTGTACCATATCTTGTTCAGCTTATTTCTCCCAGAGTAACTTATAACTCCTGCAAATGCTTTAATTTTATATCAGGTACTCTTTGACAACCTCTTTCAGGGGTGCTAAAACTATGATAATACTACCTGTTTTCTGGAAAAACATGGAATATATGCTATGTGCCTATTTTAATTATTTAGACAAATATCCTTAAATAGTCATGAATTTCTTCAGCCTTAAATTATTAAGCAAGGTTCTCAAATACATTCAAAAATGTACTTAACATGATTACTTGGAATAACTTTATATTCCCCACAGTTTAATTCTGTTGTCCGTAAAATGATAATCTGTATTGTAAGTATGATCTGCCCAGCTTTCTTTAACGACAACATGGTTGTTTTGTTTGTTGTTTTGGGGTTTGTTTTTTTTTAATTATTCTGTCAGGACTAGATCTGTGGAAATAAGCAGTCATAAAAGTCATTCTCACCTTTGTCAGTAATTATGAGAGAACCAAATTCCATAATTTCCATTCCTGTTTGAAGCTCTACTGTGCCTGTGTATTTGGAAAGTGACACAAATTTAAAAGAAACAGTAAGTCTTAATTTAAGTTCAGAATCTAAAAAAAAAACAAAACAAAAAAAAAAACCAAAAAAAAAAACCAAACCCAAAACATTTCCTACAGTAATATTGCTGCTGGAGCATTCTAGATAATTCCTGCCCAAATAAGATTTGAATGTTGGAAAGGAGAGAGTAAGGTTTTGAGCCTTGGCATTTAGTTCTGGAAACTATAGAGGTAATTTTCATTACTTCTCTAAATGAGTTCCAGGTACACAGAGAAAATTCTGAATTCACTTTCTACTCTGCTGAGACTCATCCTTGCACTTTAAAATTCCATATTTCCTAAACTGCTGCCTGGAAAAGTCACATCATTCTGCGGCAGGCAATCACTGAAGTAGCCTGAGGCCATACTAACAGAGCTTTGAAGATTAAAAGTGTAACATTGAAGTTGATGTAAATGGAAAAGGGGAGACAGTTTAGCATATGGAGTACTGTCACACTGAACCTTTGAAAAGATTGTCATATGTATGGTAGACATGTGGCTAATGCACTGAGAAAAGCCTGTGTATTGCTGTTCCAGGAGCACAGCAAGAGTCACTCAATGTGAGCTTCCAGATATCTACATCTACATCAGTACTGGAAAGTTCCTCTGTCTCCTTCTTTCTGTGTGAAGAACAATTATATATTTTGTTTGAGCTATACCATACTATGCTTGTACATTTCTATACTCTAGCCATTGTCATGGAGAAGACGTCTCATCCTGTGATCCTGAAATGTCTGTGTAAAATGAAGTTGTAAAATTTAGAAAAGATAATTAGAATAAAACAAGCAAACAAACAACAACAACAGCAAAACACCAAAAACCAAACATGTGACAGACAGTGGTAGTTGATAATTCATTTTGGATATTTTTAGTGTTTTTTTTCAGTCTTACTCAGAGTAGGTTAGACGCCAAAAATCACAGGATCACTTTGGCAGTGGTTTGCCATAGCAGATTATCACGCGCTATATAGATAGGGAGAAGGAGGTATTAACTGTGAATCCAGACACCTGCAGAGCCATTCTGCTAACAATAGCATATGTGGATCCAGGTTTGATCTGGCCGTTCATATTTCTTCAGTGCCTTAAAAATTCATTTTCTGTGAATGGCACATACTCTGTGAGGGAGTATCTCTCTTTTGTATCAACAGCTAAATAAATGTTCTGATAAGTGATTTGAGAATTCCTTGTGGGCAGCATTGCTGGGACTGGAAGATATTTTTGTTCATACTCTGGGGAAATGCTATAGCACCTGAAGTGGATTCCAGGATGTGAAGGGTTTCCCTTTCTGGTCAACAATAGCACAAAACTGCCTTAGAAGATAATTTTATTGGTTGCTTTCTAAATGGCAGTAAAAATAATCACAAAGTAGTTGACTCACCTGTAAGGTACATCAACAGCTCTATAGTTACACTATATAGTTACACTAACCCAAACACAGCTTACAACATATCATTTCAGTGCAAAAAGATGCAATGAATAATGGCATAAAGGTCATTAATATTATTATCATTTCAAATGTTAAATATACTTTTCCAGTTTCCTTTATGGAGCTATAGAACAACATGCCTTTGTTCTACTGAAATGCTACAACTTTAAGGACAAGGAACCTGATTCTGTTAGACACTAAAGTCACTCAACCCACCGGTTGTTGTGGATGCTGAGCACCTTTCCAAGGAATGCCAAGTACTTCATAGGATCAGTTCATAGCAACACTGGTGAAGTAAGCTCTTGGAGTTTCTGTCATACAGGCAATAGAAAAATGTGATAAAGTGTGTTTAGATGAAATATAGCAACCTAGTCAGCTGTTAATACTGGCAGTGGTGAGTCAATTTGAAGTCATAGCTGAAAGGATTCTAGCACTAAAATTGAAAAAGTTTTGGATCAATATAGGTAAATAAGAACACAGTAGACTTACAGAGGAACAGACCTTCCAGTTTTAAGTCTATGAAAAGTAAAGGAATTGGATTGTCAAGATTACTCTGTTTAGTTGGCCCTGCAAAGTCTTCCAGTGTTCGAAAAACTATTTGTCCTCTTTAGAGTAGATGTGCAAAGCAGCATTGGCTAGCATTTTTATTTTCATTATATTTGTTTTCTTTATGCTTGACTGCTCTATACAATGCCATTCCCTATAATACTGAGCAATCTAGCTTGCAATTTTAAAAGCATCATTCACAATAATAAATGTATCTGTCATCTCAGAGAGAAACACAAATGTGCTGTGTTTTCTACGAGAGAAATATACAATTGAAAAACTCCCCAAAGTAATTTTCTCACAGGTTCATCATATACCCATATTTAATAGGCTTTTTGACCACATGGCTATAGTTAGGCCTTGGATTTTTGTAATAGAAATTCTGCATAGCATGTATAGGAAATAAATTTGCTAGAATAATGATATGAACTTTGTACAAAAAACATAGCATATCTGATTTTCACATGCTATTTCTTTTCTTTCTGACTTAACTTCTGAATCTCCTTGACCCAAATATGCTGAGCATGCGCCCAAGATTAACCAGCTGTCATGCCTGGGATGTATATGAATTGCAATACACCTGAGCCCTTCTTTCTGCTGGCAAACACTTGAAAGAATAAAAACAAAAAACCATCCTAATTTTGGGTCCACATATAGTAGACCCAGAATAAAGCAGAATTCAAGGTGATAACAATACTCTCTTCCTCTAAATATGAATTCAAAGCAAAAACTGAGCTAAAAGCCAATGGATCACCTGGAACAGAAAACAGAACCAACAACAAAACATGAACACTGTGGTGCCCCCCATACTGCTGAATATAGATGGAGTTCTTTGCAGTTTTAATTGAGATGTGCTATTTCAGAACTGATGGCAATGACACAGTCTTCCATATGTACTCATTCAGGAAATTTCCACCTCTCTGCTGCCCTGAGAAAAGAGAATTTGGACCCATGAAATAGTAAAGGGATTTGACATCCTAAATCTTTTAGTCGCATTAGGAACTGCAGGTTTTCTAGGAATCCATCACCATGACCTTAATCCTTACTGAGAATCTGACAAGACTCAACAAAAGGAGCCATTGTTGTGGCACTTTTTGTACATTTGTATCCTCTCCCATCACTGCAGTAACTGACCAGGTATCAAGAGAATTATTCTTGAAGGTATGATGAGTATTGTTACTTCTTTTTTGCAGTTAAGGATCTGAAGCACAGGCAGGGATAGCTATGAAGCAGTGAAACACTTAAGTATATGTTCACCGTCATGCATCTGATAAGCTTGGTTTGCTAAATGAAAGCAAAGAATATGTTTGAGAACTTGTCCAGACCTATATGACTTTCCAAGGTTCACACAGATGGTTGTAGCAATGTTGAGTGCTGAACCCCTAGGGCTCCTGAATGCTCGTGAAATGTTACAAACACAGGTTCCTCTTCTGCAAGTATGTAGAAAGATCTTTATAGGACCAAATCTTTACAATAACACTGTTAAAATCCATTGAATTGCTTGTGTGACAGTTGTTTTATAACCTTAGAGACAGAATTTGATTGATAGCTGAAACCAAATCTAAAGTTATCTGGCAAAGAAAGATGAGGAAAATTCCATTATATAAAGTAATGCCCTTCTGTTGGCCATTTTTCTGTTACAAGAATTATTCTCTCACTTTTCAGTGATGGGAAAAGCATATATGTCTTGCTATACATGTCAGATACAAGGGTTTCCTTGATATAATTTTTTCTCTTTTTTTATAAAAGATTTAAATTCTACAGAAGAAAAAAAAAAGTTTCTCTTTTACTTTGAATAAACACCATAGTAAAGATAAAATGCCCAAGGATTCAAACTGACTTGAAAAGCTATTTTTAACAGTATTTGATGTGAGCAATCTAAGGGGTTTTGGATAATGAATGAATAACAGATTTTAATTTGAGTACGATGACTACATTTTCCCCTCCTGACCATGTTACACGCTAACAAAAATTAAATATTTTAAGGACAACAATTTTTTTTCAAATATTTGTTCAAAACTGTTTAGCTTAAGATCATTTTGCTTGTAGTAATCAATGTCTCATTCCCTTCAAGATATGCTGAAAATTACAGATGAGTTTTTATATATTTCAGAAGATTGCAAGTCACTTGGCCATCAAAATTCAATTAGTAAGCCAACATTTGACTATATTAATAATAAAATATATTTTTTGTACATTCAAACATGGGACTTGAACCAAGATGTTCTGCAGAACAAATCTTTTCCTTAAATGTTCTGGTTTGAGGTAAAACAGAACCAATTTTCTGTTCAGTAATTTTACTTTTTAGCTAAGCCTCTTCTAACTAATGAAACTCTTTGAAACTAACAGCATATTGTAGAGGGTTTCAGAAATCTTACCCTAAACCAAAGTTCCCTCACATTCAGGGAACAGTGTAGCTTTATAACTGATTGTGGTTAGAAATGTTAAGAAGGAGAACAGATTCTGTGGCTTTTCATCAGAAAGAAACATTAGAGACTCAACCACAGCAGATTATTTCCTTCCAAGATTAAAAATGTGTTAACACTAAGAAAAAATAAATCAATGAGCTCTATGTATCAATGTCATCTTGTTACTTCTAGTATAGTATCTCCAATCTTTCCTATTTTCTTGCTTGTCATATTGCAGCCTTCTCTGCGCTTCCAGAGGACTAAATTTCCTTAGATTCCCAGGTATGCTGTGGGAAAGTTTTGACATAGTTTGTAGTTTGGTGACCTATTTTCCAGGTATCTTTTCCTATTGCTGATTTGTAAACACAATGTGAAAAATAAAGGTCAGAACTCACAGTATATATATTTTGTTCTTTGCTGTATAAGTTTAACCAAAGGTATCAAACTAACAGTAACTGGAAAGAATAATACTTACAGAATAATAAAAAAAAAAAGTTCAAGTGAATTTCATATGTCACTGCTACAAAATTTACAGGGCTTTATTTATTTTTTTTAATTTGGGACATTTTTCTAAAGAGAAATTACTTAAAAAAACAAACAAACAAACAAACCACAAAACCAAACCCTTAAAAATTCACAGCTTCTATAATATGTTCGCTTTTGCTGGGGAATATTACAAGTTGAATTATGAAATATAATAAACTGTGTTTAAAGACAGCCTGTTAAATGTAGTAGTTTTATGACAAAGATGCGACTTATGAGAAATTTTGCTCTGTGCTTACTTTTTTTTTCTCTGCATTTATTTACTCTGTAGTACCAGAAATTTAATAACATTACCTCGCTTCCCTTTAAATACTAGTTCCCTGATGTGACATAGATATAGAAAGTCTATATGGTCTTCACCTATGATGAAGTAATCTGAAAGTCCTGAGGATTGTTAGGTATTAGTAGCACAGTCTGAATTTCTGAAGAAGATGCTGTTGGAAATCTCTATTGCCCTAGAAAGAGTGTGTTTCTGTTGCTGTTCTCAGGCCTTGGAATAGCACCTCTATAGACATTCTACCAAATTTGAGCAGTGATGGCCATTACTGGGATAAAAAACTTAACAGTTCTCAGTATGAAAACTGCCACAAAAGTAGAGTTCTCAGAATTAGTCAGGGAACCTCCCCTGGTCATCTGGCCAATTGTCATGGCAAAACTTCTGTCTGTACACTGAAACTCTCTCATTCTCCAAAAAAGCATGGCCACCTCTGTGCTGTTCATTGGGAATGGTCCTCGGACTGAACTAACTCCTGAGTAAGGTGGGGAAAATGCTAAAATACAGAGACTAAAATTATGCTGTAATTTAATGATTTATGAATTTCCAATTGTGCATGACTGCACTGGAGAGCTCAGTCCTTTGTCCTAGTCCTGCTTAGCCTCTCCAACACACATACAATAGTGTTTTTCTTCATATATGTTATGCTGAACACCTTCAGGAAAAAAACCCCACCAAACCCAAAATAGACCAAAAAACCCAAACAAACCCTACCCACAGTTTTGAATATGGCTAGAAAGATTCTTGGAAACATGACTTGACCTCCTTTTAGAAGATGGAATAGCTGGAAGCACATGACATCAATTGCCAAGGTTTTTCTTATTTCTTACTCTATCTTATACTGCCTTGGATCTGCAATATGAAACAATTCTAAGTGTTTTTAAGCTTCCTCTTGGGCATGTTATGAAAAAAAAAAAAATAATGCCAGGAAACCTGTTTATTTGTACTGATAGGGTGAGAAAAATACAGGTACAGATAAACCTGAAAGGGCGTAAAGAAGTGTGAAACGTAAGGTTTGTTGGAATGTCACTGATGTGGAGGAAAAAAACAGAAATGGCACCATTGTGTTCCTACTACTGACTGAATTGGTCAATAAACCGATCTAATTACCAAACCACAGCCAAACGCTACTTCAGGAGAGACCATTTTGTCTGTGCCAGGAGCAGTCTAGCATGCATGGAGTATGGACAACAGACTAATAAGATCCAGGAGCAGAACAGCAGGTGATTCAAACTTCCTGTGTAGATGCACAAACATTTATCTGTTTCTTTTTCTTTTTTTTTTTTAAATGCCACTTGACAGCTTCATTGAATGTCTCTAGTTCTTGTATTCTCTAATTCCTTACAATTATTTCTGTGATGCAGCATAGAGGCAGGACTATTTTTCCAGTAATCACTGCTAGTCGCCACTCAGCTTTCCTCTCTGCATCTGTGCAAACTGTATTCATTCAGCTGCAATTTGATGAGTGGACTCTGGAGGCTTATGTAGATATAGGATGTACAGAAAAGATATTTCTGGCATACCCTAATGCTAATTCCTTTTCTTCTGTTCTCTATTGTTCCTTTCTGTCGAATGAGGAAGATGAAGTTTGTGTTCTGAGTAGGAGCTGCAGAAACTCAGCCGTTCAACTTCTTGTCAATGCTTCAGTCTCTGCATATTCAGAAACTGAAGTATTTTGGAATTCTACAG
The DNA here is from genome assembly GCA_002844005.1 of Limosa lapponica baueri. Lineage (NCBI taxonomy): Eukaryota > Metazoa > Chordata > Aves > Charadriiformes > Scolopacidae > Limosa > Limosa lapponica. Next base: position 20,012 of record KZ507753.1, read on the forward strand.
CATGAAAGCGGTCAAGTACAAAATTCTTGAAAGTGTAAAGATCTCCTTTTGGGTACTGGTGTATTACAACAGTCAAGAGACAGATATATCTTTTCCGGAGATATCATCCCCCTGCAAACACTGAGAGGTTTCCACCATATAATAAAAATAGGAAGAAGAGAAAAATTTTCAGTTTGCTACAGTAAAGGGAAAGCATAAAATAAAAAATAAAATCAGTGTTGTCTGAAGCTTTTTAGAAGATGCTGTAAACAATGATGAAAACTACAAACATATACACTGACACATAAATATTTGACAGAGCAATCTTAAGAAGTTATTTGGACTTCAAACTGACCTGCAGTAAAATGATGGCACTCAATTTAAGAAATAGTAAAGAAGTTCAGAAGTGAATAATTGAAGAGAATTAAATCCAGGGCAGCAAAATGGTCAGCAAATAGAAATGAACTAAACATCCTTTCAATTTGGTGGAACAGAATATTAACTTTTTCCAAATAAAACTAAGTCTGACTCTGACTTCATAGTATTTCTAAAGCATATCTTACACTGCGTTCAGCCTATGTGGTGTTGTTTCATCAGTTTAGGCTATCCTTACACCCCACATGATTCTCATTTACAGTAAGCCCTGCTGTCAAGTGTAAAGAGGCATTACTGCTTAGTAAATGCAATAACAAGGTTATTTTAAATTGCCAAAATAGAATGCAAAATGAATAAGCAAGAACACCTTAAAATTGTTTCATTTATAAGTGGGAGCAACCCCTTTAACAAGAAATAATCCAAAAGATAGAGCTAATAATCTTCTGTCATCATAAATTATATGAAGCATCTGCTAGTACCAGGAATCAGGTAACAGACATACACCTTTCCTTATAATATTGTAAAGATACAGTTAAAACCATGAGTAACTGATAACAAAACTGTAGCCAAATATTTCTTCAGGGGAAAAAAGGGCCTTACTTTCACACTGTTCTTGTGATCAGATCAAGGGTATCCAGAAAGGAAACAAGGTTGGCTTTAAGCCACTTTGGGACTTCCTACGGCTTTCCAAGAATCTGTTGCCTACATAGATGTCAGCAGCTTTGGAGTATCTCTATACTCTGCATTCTACAGCTTTGTGAGAAAAATAAGAACAATCTAGATTCTGATGTCCTTGACGTACACTGGTTTGTTACCTGCACTGAAATTCAACCCTAGAGATTTTGTGGTAGCTGACAGCCACTGGGGATACTCTGAGTGATCTGGATGGCTAAAAAGTACCTCAGTATAACTAAGTATTAAAAATTCAATACAAAAATTATTTCATGTGGCAGATTTCTGGTTTGAAAACTTAAGGGTCTTTAGTTTCTGCCTATAACATGCAGATTTATTTGTCAAGATTATCTACTGACTACTAATGTTCCTCTCTGGAAAGTTTCTGTTGGCTGATAAATTTTCTCATCATGCTTTTCCCCTACGAACAGCTGTAAATTTGGCAAAGACATATATTTACAGCCCTGAAGAGTTTATTTGGCAGCTGGCTTTTGTTTTTTTACAGCTTGCTCTCTCTTATGAGTAAATATTCTTCTGCCTTCTTTCCCTCTGTGATTCTGAATGTGGCACAGATATCTATTTTGTAAATTCAGATTAATATTATATCCAGTTTGTTCTCTGTAGTTACTGACTGAAATTAGTGAGTATTAATAGTATTATCCTTTAAAGTCTGCCTTTTTTTTTTCCTAAGCAAACTCACCATGCCTTGCTCTAAATGTTAAAACTAGAAATGTTGGACTATCTGATTCAGAGGAGTCTGGCACACTGTTTCAGTGTTTCACTGAAACACTGGAAGTTTCAGACAAATTCCTTTCTACACCCTTCCTTCTCTCTTGCCTCGTAATAAAACTAGTAGTGAAATGGAAGGTACAAATGCACCCCAACACACATCAATGGAACGGTGGAAGTAGCCTTCTGAGGGAGATACCCACCCAAGATTTCTTATCACATAACCTCAGAGAATATCTCAGCTGTCTTCACTAAATTATATTTACTGCTGATGCCAAAAAACAATTCAGCAAACCTGACACCATGTTTATGGCCTTATACCAGCACCAGACAAACCTTTTCTAATCTATGCTTTTGAAGATACGTACCATTATAAACAATATGATAGGTATCATCATATTGACAGTTCTTTGGCTATATCTTTTTCCATCTCTCCCAAAGACTACACAAAGAGATAATATGAATGAAATGATCTCATTTTGATCCAAGAGTGATGATTAAAAAGAACGAAAAAAATCTTAGATACTATTAAACACCATTGTGAATACAACTTCAAAATGACTGTATGCCCTTGAAGTTGCACAGTGGAAACCAAATTCTACACCATAAAAATTGGATTTGTATTATTGGATACTCATTATCATGGCATATTCTGGACAGTGTATTTTCTTGAATTAGTCTCCAGTGACCCCCTTTACTTAGAAAACTGATGCCATTTGCATCTGGCATGATAACTACTCTATACTGTGGCGTATAAAGACAGTTATTATTCAGTATTCGTACTGATTTCAGAAAGGTAGAGTCGTGCTGTTGTATCTTGAGGCAAAAACGTATGTCTCTTGAATTGGTTTTGTAAAAATTTTCACTAAAACTGAAATGACATCGTAAGCATTAGTGCTCTGAAACATGATTTTTCATGTCATAATTCATCTACGTTTCTAGTAAAATAGAGAAATATTCAGATTCATGTAGTGAAATAGGTTTATATATCCATATTTGAGCTTGGGAGTTTGAATAAAAAACAGTTTGGGTCATGAACATCCAATCTTCATGAGTCTTTTGGGACAATTTCAGTGTCAGAGATTTATTTTCTACAGGCTTTTACTAAATCAGCTAAAGTAGAGGCAAAGCGGCTCATATCACAAACACAGTTGCAGAGCTCCAGGTAGGAAAAGACTTGCTCTCTAGAATCCTAGTCACCTGTGATTACAGAAATATTCTAAGGGAGAGCAAAGCACCTGGCCCATTTATGTGATTGGAATTGACATTAATGTATTTCCATTTCTGTTCATATTTTACATTTTTTAGATTTTAAATAAATCAGTTTTCACCTATTTCTAAATAATTTTTGAAGGGTGTTGTAAAGACAGGTTAAGTCCACTGCATAATAAGACTGAGAAATATTCTCTAGTACAATAGTATGTCCCTGATGGAGTTTAATATCCATTGCTTTCACTGCTTTATACACAGTGGTGATTGAATTTCACTCTTAATTCAGTTAACTGCAGGTTACCCAATGTAGTTCATGTAGAATCCGTTGAAACATATCCATAAAAATCCAGAAATCAAAATATAAATCCCAGGAGTTATGTAAATATTAGCAAGCCCATTCATAGTCCCACAGGAACTGGTATAAAGAAAGTCACTGTGAGTAAGGTAAGTAGTGAATTTGTATCAGTCTAGCTGTTACTGCAAAGTCACCACTTATCTGGTCCATTTTCTCATAGCAAATGCAAGGTACAGCAATTTACTCCCTTTCTGCTGCATCTTTGCCACGGAGTAAAATAATGCATATAGATATATCACAGAGTAGCTTGCATGATATAAATCCACACATCACACTATAATCCTGGGACAGACCTTATAGTTAATAGAAGTGGTCCTGCTTTACTAGGTATTATTTTGGTACCCAGGTTAATGTTGTTTTTCAGTTAATTAGATCCTGGTACCAGCTTTGGTGAACTTCTGCCATAACATACAATTTCAGCAAAGTAGAACTGGCACAAGATCTTATGTTGTTCACATAATACTTTTACCTGCCTCTTCCTGCCTGCCTCCCTCCCTCCCAACGAGGTTCCCAAGTGTGGTCACTGACACAGGAATGGCAATGAGAAAGGGATCATGACTGCTCTAGAAGCCAGCTCTCTGCTGTTCCAATGGAGACAGCTGCAGGAAGTCAAACTGGCTGAGCATCAGTGTCTTTTTTGATACCAAGTTCTTTGAATCTATGCTCCAGGTTTACCAGATATATAGTACCATTTTGCTTATATAAAATTGTATTGCATTCTTTGGAATTATGTCAGTTTCTGACACAAATTAGTTATTCACATCTGAGGGAAAATCTGTCCAAACTTAGCTGAGCTTCCACTTCAATGGTAGAAAAAATTCAAATTTAATTCCGCAATTTCCTTTAAACCATGACTGAGAGGCATAATCCTGATCTTAATGAAGCCAGTAACAAAATACCACTTGCCTTCCAGGTGTCTGTTTTTCACACATGGTAGTAGTTTTGAAGCGAATGTGTAAATTAAAACTTAAAATTACTTTTATCTCCTGTTTATGTCTTTGGTACTTCTTTGACTTTGGGAACTTCTTTTCTTATGTGTTTAAGGAAAGTCTTTCAGGGTTTGCGCACATACCATAGCAATATCAGTTAACATATCATCCTTTCCCAGCCATAGGAAGAAGCAGGGAATTGGCTCTGCATTGGAATTCAGTCAAATCTTTTTTAGCTAACAAGTCTTCCAGTTCCACCTACTCCCCTGTCTCCTGGCTGAGATGACAAAACTGCTGAGATCCAAACACACAGAAAAATATTAGCAGAACTAGAGGGATCTCAGAGGGAAAAGGAATCCTAACATATTTAGTCCAGGATTGATATCTTGTTATATTTGAAAAGAGATCAGAAAATATAGGAATGAAAATACAAAAACAAAGTACTCTACACATATTGTAAAAATTGAAAAAGATTCACAATAGAACTGAGAAAATAGAACTTTTTCCCTTATATAGTCTTACATTGACTCAAGTATGATATGAAGTTAACCTCACTATCACACACTCTAAATGCCTCAGATAAAAAAAAAATAATTTTTTTACTGTGATACCTTTATGACTGACAAACAATTTGAACTTCTTTTCTTCTTTTTCTGTTAGAATATTTCTAAATTTTACCCCTCATAAAACCTGCATCTTGCCAAGAGATTTCTTTGGACTTGGGAGTTGTCAGTTTATTTGCATGTTTGCTTTTTCTTTTCCCTTTTTTTTTTCTTCCTCGTGTATTGTAAATGTAGAGATTTTCTTGTGTATTGTCAGTTCCAGGCTACTTAAACTTATTTCCACCTTTATACAAGAATTGAATATATAGCTGGAGAAGAAATTACCGAAATTCATAACCTCTCAGAAAGAGAAAACATATTAAATAAATCTGGAAAAGCTACTATTTTACATTTAATTTTTTTTCAATAAATATTCAGAAAACTGGAATAGACTACACCAGAAGAAATTAATGGCAGGTAATTTGTTTCTTTTCCAATTGGTTCCTGAGCTTTATTATGCATAAAGGATGTTCCATGGTAATTACTAATACAGCATCTTTCTGTATGATTACACATTGTCTGCGTCTGGGCAAGTATACATAACACATTCTGAATATTGTGAGAGCCGCCTGTTCTTATGACTCATCTGAATATGGCAGTCTGAATTCCCATAAAGTTGTTCACTGATCCGTGCTTAGCCCATGCAAATCACAGGAAGTCACAACAACATTGATGTTGCTGCATCTTCATGCCAGAATGCTCTGTTGAGCCTTGGCTTGTTTACCACTGAATTCCCTTCAAAGAGCAGACTTGAGTATATAAACAATGCAGACCTTAATATATAATTAATGTGCTTTCTAATTAAATAGTAACCAAGTATGTTGTAACATTTCAATTAAGAGTATACAAAATAATTAATTATCATCTTAAATACTTAATGTGAGCATACCAATTAACAAAATGCCACTTCTATAATTTAAAAATTGTACTTGGCCCAATTTCAAACTAACTATAAATTTCTAGTGGTAAATTTTATTTTTTTTTTCAAGGCAGGGCTTATTTTTTTCAAGGCAGGGCTTCGTTTTTCAAGACAGGGACCTGTCAAGTTTATCAGTATAGGTAAAGTCTTTTGAGTCTAACTAATTTCATACACAGTAAACCAGTCTAATTTAAACCAGTATAATAATTTTACTTTTAAAAAAAACACCAACTATTATTTTTATCATAAAACTTATTTGGAAGTGAATGGTGTAAAATTTCCCTGTTAATTATTATTTCAAATATATTTACTGTTTGTAATAAGTGGTATGCTTTAGGTATATGATCAATGTATTTCATTTCCTCTGGCTAACAAGAGGTAAAATGGTATTAAAGTCCCTGGAACTAAACTATCAGTTCCAGATGGATTTTAGCCTTTGAAGGAATCTTTTGAGTCTCAGCTCTAAACACTGTATGGCACTGGAGACAACTCAGAGCCACAACAATTTAGCAGAAGTGGGGTGGAAGACACATCACAATATTTAGATTTCTTCAAGAGGTGTTACTTGAAATTCATTGCTGGCCTTTTTCCTCTTTTTTAGTGTTACTAATGAGATATTAAAATACCCAAGAATGAGTAATAATAGTAGTTCAAGTCACACTCTGCATAAAGACCTACATGGAAAGGTAGGATTGATGGCAGTATTTGCGGTCACCGTCTGTCTCTATGAAAATAAGCCTGGCGTTTTCCACTCATTGTATTCAAAGGTAATAGGAGTTTCCTGCAATGCAATATAAAATTGGTAAAGTTTAGAAATAGATTCTTCAGATCATTGTGGTGATAAAGTTGATTCAAAAACAGAGACTAGAACTGCGTTTTAGGGATCACCACAACTCTGCTGAAAAAGGAGAGAAAAAAGTCAAAATTGGTGTCTAAAATAAGAATAGAATGGTATATTTAGGCATTCCACTTGAAGCCAGCTTGACTATTACATGTCACATTTCTTTATATTTAGAGAAAGTCAATGAAAGCTCAAGTTTTGTGAGCTCTGCAATGTTTAAAAAACATGTATTTGAAGCTTCAATGCAAGATGTCTCCAGAAGAGTCCAGCCCGATGTTTTTAATCCTGAATGGAAAGAATGCAACAGAAAAGAGTAAAAAATTGTTGGGTACTCATCTTGTGAACCTCTGAAATGACAAAGTTTGAAGATTTGTGTGATCATCCACTACTTAAAGCAATGCAAATGTAATGTAAAAAACTTCTTGAAAGCAAAACATAGGTTAGCCCTTCATTTATTCTGTAAAACAGTTTATAACTTGCTTATTTCTATAAATACAATATAGACAGATTGTTTATCTGAGGGGTGTCATGCATTCTTTCAAGGCGTAAAGTCTAACAGTATTAATTATAAATGTCACCTTAAATTAATAATAGGCCTAACAATAATGGTAAACAAACCAAGTATTTAATATACTTTTGTATTTTAATGGAGCATAATCCGTCAGTACATAGGTTACTGCTTTTCATAGTTATTTAACATTGACCAAGGTTATATTCATTATAACTGTTATGAAACTAATGTAATTATATCATAGTTTTAGTGCAACCACAGTACCTATGTTTAGAGGATAATTTAAATGACAGTTTGTTTGCACATTATGAATACTCTATCCCTCCTCTTATGTCATTCTAATTTACTACAGAAAAGCCTTCATGTGTAAGAATTCCAATGCACGTGGGATTTCTTTTCGTATCATGTAAGTCTTATTTTCCAGTGCTTAATACTGAACAGTGTAGCACAAAACATAACCCATTATGCTTGATTTCCTGTACAAGGTTCCTTTTAACTTTTCACTGCATGACTGGTTGGAATGTGCAAATTATAACTTGCAGCAGAGTATTCTGAGGGAATAATATTTGCCTTAAGAGCAGTGTGGTCACATTGTATTTTCAAGGCAGAATGCAACATTGAACTACCTGCCCCGACAGAGTTCATTCATCACCAGGAGCTATGCTATGGTAGAGGTCAGAGCAGTAGAAGTAGATGCAGCGGTACAGTTTTTTAACTACACTTAAACAAAGTGCTGAAATTCTATTCTCAGGGTTTATGTTTTTTATCTTCAGGGAAAATTAATATGTTTAACATCTAAAGATAGGAATTCATGGTCATCTAGTCACTTGAAGACATAAACCAAGGTCTAATTAATCAACTTGAAAAGTTCCATACAGAAAAATTGTTCTTTAGCTGTCCATTGCTTGATCTTTGTGTCTTCTTGTCAAGTATCTCTTGTATACCTCTGTCAGAGATCAGTTATTGAGTCAAGTAGATGGATCAGTGGCCCTTCACACTGTAATGTTTGTAATAATTTAAGGGTATGATTCCTTTCATATAATGTTAATGATTAGAGTTAGGTGTCAAGCTAATCTTCTAGGCTCCTTCTGTAGTCCCTGAAGCTAAGACCCTCTGAAGGCAAATTACAAACTCCCAAAAGTCAATTCATCACAACTACCTTTCATATCTGTCCTGGGATAGACAGAAACACCCTCTGGAAGAATGTGTCTCTTCTTTGTCTACGCAGAAAGCTAAGACAAGACATTTCATTTTTGTTGACCAAATTTACATAAAAGCAATCTCAGGTTTAATCAATTACTTAATATAAATCTATCACTTGAAGAAGGAAGTACTCCACAGTAATGAATACAACAAGTTTTCGTAAGGACATTGAGTACAAACAAGATCCAGCAGGTCTGAGATCCTTCTCAGTTCTCACATATATGAAATCTGTGTTGCATAGAAGTTAGTAATATCTCTTGTCCAGATTTTTAAATTACTCTGTGTATCTGCAGTGCAAACAGGTACATTGCAAGATTTTTAAAAAGTAGATTTAATCATATTAATAACTCAATGAAAACATTATTATGTCTTCAGGCTCATAAATATCTGTATATAGTGATCCTCAGATGAACAAAAATCTTAAAAAACCCCAGCATCTACACTATTGACGTACATAGGAAATGGTCTGAAATCTGTCCTCATATGTGTCCTCATATGTGTCCATGGGTCTTTGGATTCCCTACAATAACGGGCACAGTGAACACACTGTACAAGTGAGGTTCTTTTGTCCCCTTCAGCCTCTGAAGCCACTTCCTAGTCTGCTCTCACTACAAAAATATTAAGTTCTTAGACTAAGCTAGTTTTTGTCTCATTTTGTTACGTGAATTGGGTTCCAGCTGGCACACTCACCACTAAGCATCTAAACATGTAACTCACTCACTTTTCCGTCTACAAAACTGTAATTTCTTGTACCCTTACGCCCACTTCACGCCCACACCTCCTGCATTAGTATTTGGCCACTCTCCTACCTATTCCAGTGGACATTCCAGATAACCTTACAGTTCCATCAAAACCTTTTTTCAATAGACTGTGATTTTAAAGCATAATCTAGTGTCCAATTTATTTTTAATTCCAAGTTACTTAAAAATAAAGCTTTATCCAGTATGGTGAAGTAACTTGGGTGTCATAAATTGAAAAGTTTGACATTCTGCAGAATATTAAGTACCTCATTATTCAGCAGTGCATACACTACCTTTGCAAAACACATCCAGCATCATGAAGTCTTATATGTTCCTATGGAGAATCTGCAGCAGACTGTCACTGAAATGATAAGACAGTTTAGCAGCAGTAACAAAGGCTTTAAAAATAAGCTTTTTAAAAATGTAATCAGGAAAAAATTCAGGAAAGATGTTTATTTTTACTCTACTTTAGAATGAGTCAATGTACTTAAATGTTTGCGATGTGACTAATTACTGCTTTACATACGCTAACAATTTGTGTGTACTATGCGTGAGCATACACTAACAAATACTGAAAGTGAAAATGGTGTTTCATTTGTCTTTACAACTGCCAGGCAAAATACTGGCATAACCATTGTCTCAAGCAAAAATAAAAATAACAAAACAGCTTAAAAAAACCCGATGCAAAGTCTGAAAATCACGACAATGGTTGTGACTTATTGCCACAAGAGGGAGTGAATCCCAAAGACAATGATCCTGTGATCCTCCAATAGTCCAGCTTCCAGGAAATCAGCTGGAGGGACAGAGAACCAAAGTATTCAAGCCAGTCATAATAGCATGTTAGATAAGTGACAGCTGACATAGTCTGGTCAATGCCACTGAGGGGTTTTATATGGTCATCAACACTTACAGTTGCATTATAAATGAAATTAGAGGATAGTTTTTTAGTTACCAGCTTCCTCTTCTTAAAGGGCTCTGAGAAGTTATTACAACAAGGTCTGAAAATGATTCTCTACAGTGAATTATTCAACCACTAAATCCAAAAAATAAGTGGACTGTCAGATTTGTAAAAGACCCTCTACAGTGAAGAGCGGACTGCAACTATCCAATTATCTGCTCCCTTGGTTGCCTAACTGATCTATGAAATCAAATTAAACACCAATCTGCAGACTTAATATTAATGTTTCAGTGCTAAAGGATCCGGACTGACTTTACTGAAACAATGAGGAATACTTAAGTCCTCTTGTAGTTTTTAAATGGAAGCTAGGATGGAAGCTTGAGTGGTTAAATCTAGAATTAGTTATTCTGTTTTCTACAATTGAGCGTTATTAACCTGTATTCTCACCTTCTCTACTAAAATCACAACCCTATTCACTCTATCCCATCTGCAGCAATAAGCAAGCAATGGACCATACCAAAGAGGATAGTTAACAGTCCCTCTTATTTTTGTGCAAGCTGTTTTGTGTTTCTTTTTCTTGTTGTTGTTTGTTTTGCTTTTGGTTTTGGTTTTTCCTTACCTTAAATTAGTCAGACATCTGCAGGGACAAGATACTGTAGCAATGAGGAAATGGAGAACTATTTGGTCCTCTCATCACTGTGTCTCTTCTTTTCAAAACTTTTGAATTAGAAAAAGAAAATTTAGCTATTTTTAGGTACTGGCAGCACAGTTCTGGGTCTTTGGACTT
>KZ507753.1:34199-44839 GCA_002844005.1 Limosa lapponica baueri
TTCCTTTGCAGCAAAATTGGTAATCAAAAAGAATAAGTGTGAAAGGGAACCTGCTCTCCCCATAGACATGTGTTGAACATGCTGAATTACCTCATGGACTTATCCATGATAAGTAAAGTAGGCAGTTTGTCTCACTGTAATGTGTTTTTTTCACATTTTGAATTGTACTTATGTATGATTCCGGTGAGCTCTTTCCAACTCGTCAGGAACATATTTAAAATACAGCTTATCTCAAGCGGTTATCAATAAAACCTTCCTGGCATTTGCAGAGGCAATTTTTTTTTTATATTGATGTTTTATTTTTATTTCCCACAGCTGAAAAAGCCATCTACTTCAGTATAATGAGTACCATTTTCCAGCTTTCGAAAGGAGAGGGAAAATTCTAAACAATATAAAAATATTTCTTCCTTTTAATAAGAATGTTGAATGTCAAAGGCAGAAACCTTTTAGAATACACATACAGTAAGAAATACCTTAGTCCACTGTAGAAGAAGCTTTCAAATTGAAATCAAACATCTCCTATTTTAACCAGTCATGACATATTGTACCTTTTACCTAAAATCCAGTGTTCAAGCCTTAGATTTCAGGCAACTCCACATTTCTTTGTTGAGACTTCTAACATTCCACTCCAGTGAGCAGCTGCAATCATCCATCACAAAAATAATATAACAGACAGGGTAGGGCGCTAAAACATATGAGGCGATCAAAGGTGCATGATATATGAAATTTACCACAAAAGACTTAAGTGTGCACCATGCATGTCAACACTGTACATATGTTAAGCATCATAATAGTTGTATTCAGATGCATATGTCATCTTTCAGATTTAGATTCCTTTCTAAACACAAAGTTTTATGTTTATCTCCTAATTGTCCTATTCATTTTTAACCCAGAGTTTATGACAAAAGTATGACTAATTTTCTCCAGCTTTATACAAACAAAGAAGGAACTTGTAAAAGCTGTGGGCGAAAGTAGGTTTCTTTTGATTCAGAGAGAAGCTGGCATGCCTGATATGAAGCATCTGAATCTGCCATTCAGACTGCTGTTTGGGAACCTGAGCAGAGTGGATTTGGAGAACGGACAAGAAATGGAAAATTATGAATTATTTTGATTTATTTGTCATTTTCAGAATGCAAGATTACAGGCCATCTTCTAGAAGCACACAGAGGGCTTCATGTCACAAAGCACTCCCTGAATAAGCTTTCCAACTCAGCGGTAATGATTCCAGTGAATTGCATGTCCTAAGTAAATTAATGCCTACAATTCATTCTTGTTGAATTCTGATGTCTCATTATATATCATTCCTCAAAAAAAAAAAAAGAAAAAGTGCTAATGTGTAACTCAGAAATGAGAGTGCTAACTTTTTAATCAGTTCCATTTCCTTCTCTCTTATAAACTCCAAAAAAAAATTTTATTTAAAATAAAATACCATTTATGGACAGATATACATGACATTTTTCAGGAATCCCATTTCATTCTGAGTCTTCTAAATCGCTTATAGGACTTTATGGAAAAGAAGAGATAATATAAGAATATTAAGGTTTAATTCAGACAGAACACAAAAGAAGATTATATGGCAGACTGATGAAATCAACATTATCTGAATTCCCCATATATATTTTTTTTTACATTTTGTTTTTAAAATGTTAATTATATAAAGAACATGAACTACATGGAATTAGTAGCTCATATGTTAACTAGCTGATTGGTGCCTAAAGAGTATTGTTAGTGATGGGATATCAGCAGGAGCCACCAAGGTTTAGTAAGAGAATAATCATGCCTGCTAGTGATAGACCCATCAAGAGAACTGGTAAAGACATAAAAACATTGGATTGCTAAAAATAGAAATTAGACAAAACTTAGAAGTGGAATTAAGACATTTAACTAAGACGTTAAATACAGGAACAACCTTCTAGCAAATCAGTGGATCAACCATGACCTTGGGTGAATAACAACTGATGTAATCCAGGTAAAAGTTTGGCCACAACAGTAGTCTTGTCAGGCTTTAAAATCTATGTAATATATATAAATCCCAGGTTCATAACCTCTGAAGATAGAAGTATGTTCTTCAGTGCCCTCAATATACCACTAATGCAATTCTGCATAAAAATAATTGTTGTCATTCAGTGTTCTTCAGGAGTTATTTGCCTTCAAGAATCAGAAAATTTGGGAATAGGGATAAATTTTTGTCCACATCCAGATGACAGAAATGTTGAAATCTTTTTTTTTGGTTTTTTGAAGCATAGTACAAAAATCACCTTGTAAATTCCTCAACTATTTTTCATCAACTTTGTTGGCCAGTGCCAGTCTGTGACATTTACCACTTTAGGCACCCAAGGACCAAAATGCTTGGTTTAGCTCGTTCCATGGCCCCAAAGAGGAGTATGTGGGTGAAAGTTAACAACTTGTGACATGCCATAGATTAATATAGAAGATTTATTGGGTTCCAGCGGCCTTAAATACTCTGAAGTATAAAACATAAACTTGTACTTGTTGCCTTGTGCAGTTGCCCATATGAGTAAAATGACTTACGAGTTAAGTGCTGACATAACTGGGGGACTCCAGAGACTCACTAGACAAAATCATTAGCCTACCTGAAACCACTGTCAAAGTCCCTACTGAACTCAGTAAGCTCAGTTTATTATTTAAGTGAGAAGGTCTCTGAGAGCCACCCAGCTGGGTACTGAGTCCTGGCAGCCCCCGCTGCAGTCTCTTCCTCACAGGAGCGCTCAGAGCACTTCAGGACCGAGCCTTTCACGTAGCATCCAATGAACACCCCCCTCGTTCACCAGAGAAGTTTGAGAGCTGTGTGAAAAAACTCCTCATGTAAATTGAAACCAATGTCATTCTTTGACTTCCAAAGAATGGAGAAAGTAAAAAGGAAAAGAAATTCCCTTGTGTCTTTCCATGACTTACCTGTGATCAAAAGCGGTTTTAGACAGTAAACACTGTCTCTCATTGGCAATCTCAGTAGGGAGCAGAGGAAGAAGATAATGGTCAGAGATCAAACTGTTCACCATAACATTCTGTCTCAGTGTCTCCCACATGATTGTTAACAGCAGCCTGACTATTATCAGTATGATTAGCATAATTCCTTCAAAATCAGCCAACCTTTAATAAGTAGGAGGGTATTCTAAGGTTAAAAGAAAGCTCAGAACCGAGCAGCATCCCTATCACTCTGTTGTCACCCTTCACATAACATACACGCATAGAGTCTTTTTTCCCTCAGTAAAGCAGCTGCTGAGACTCCCTGTGTCTTTCCACTGGATAATCTCTGTTTACTTTCACCAGGGACAAGCATCTAACAAGCAGCAGCTTCTGGAAACACATAAAGAAAGACCCACCTGGAGATGGTAACAACCTTCAGGCCAGATCCTCAGCCAAGGCAGAGTTACACCAACTAACAGACTGCTTAAGAATCTGACTTCCAGTGTCTGCTTATATTAAATCATTCAGCACAACAGACGGAGACATTCGGAGGAGACTTTTTCAATGTACAAGCCGTCAGTTCAGCATATGTTTTTTAATAATTCCTGATATGATTTATTTTAAGCAGTACCCATTCAGAGCTCTGGGTTGCCTGTAGCGCAACTCAGAATTTGTGGTTAAGAGGACTTCTCATTCCAGTTCTTCTTTGTACCACATTACGTCGTTATAATCTTATATCACTTCAGGGTGTCACCCTGCAGTACCAGCTCCTTTCCAAATTCAGCCACCTGCCTCAAAATAAAGTAGAGAATAAAGAAAAAAGGATCTCCACTGTGAATCAGAAAGGATAACAAACCAATGATTGGAAGAACTGGTGAGGCAAGGCACCATATTTTTACATCTGGAGCTTTTTCACTAGGAGTATTGTACTGTCAGCTTCCTCCACTGATCCCAGAGAGCTGCAGCTCTTGACACAAGGTGAACGGAATCCAAGTGACTTACTTTCAATTAATAGGGCTACGGGAGGTCATTACATTGAACTCCGCTGAGAAGTGAACCAGACTAAGGCTTGAAAAAAGCTGGGCTTCTGACCCTCACATTCCGGTCTTTAAGCCGGAAAGGTAAATCATCTGGGTAACTAACTTTTAAATAGCGCATAGAGTGGATTGCACATATTCTTTTTCAGTTTTACAGGCAACAGGATTTGAGGTAATTGAAAATATTAGAAGATATGTGTAAGGAAAAGTATGGAGAATAACCATGAATATGAACAGCTTAAAGCTCTTTTGAGACAGAACCATTTAAAAAAGGGGGACATATTCTGACTCAGTGCAAACTTGAAGTCAGTGCACTCAACTTGGGCTGATCCACATTTGCACTGGAGAGCACAAAGGAGATCAAAACCTGGAACCAGGGATCTCTGCAGTAACCTCTTGCAGACACAGTCACAGGCTGCCTTCCCTTGTTACTGGGGGCACAACCTTGTCATCTTGTGAAATCAATCATCTGCTCTGTAAGAACCTTGTCTGAGTTCTTTGGCCGCTCTCCTTCCCTTCAGTGAGGAGTGGTTTCTACAGAGGAAAATCCAAAAAAGAAGAAAGGTAGCAAAACCACCTACTTAAAAATATATATATAAGCCACAACTGAGTGTTGCCTCTTTTACATATTTTCATTGTTTAATTTTAAAGAGGACATACTTTATTTTTTTAAAAAAATCGAGCAGCTTCTTTATTTTTTTTATTTATTGAGATCACAAATATACACTATCAAAATACATAGCACATTTGTCTTGTACATGCCTTTAATTGCATAATAACTGTATTTAGTGGGTATATATGTGTGCGTAGCTAACAAAAATCCAATTCTCAATGGTAACAAATGTGAAAAGAAAAAAACCAAACAACCTAAACAAAAAAAACCCCAACTACTGTTAGTTCCTGAGAAACTTTGCAGAATCTGAACCATGAGTTTTCCATTTGAGTGACTTGCACAGGGCTAGGTAAAGGCTTCTGGTCTATTCATTTTAGCATGGAATTCTTTTTTAATCTTCTCTTTTAAGATTGGTGTGGAGTGGAACAACATATTTCACTGGCATTTTGTCTTAATGAAGGTGTGTTTCATTTCTCTTCTGGCTGCCTCCTCCTTCCAAAACACCTACACACGTATTCACACACTTCTGAAAGAGGAAATCCTGCCCGAGTACTCAAGTCGTAATTCATCTCAACAAAGGAGTGAGTGGGACTGAGAGTATTATTTCACAAGAGGAAGAAAAACCTGATGAACATTTTAAAGAAATTATTATTCTTGTATGTGTTGCAAGTGTAGGCAAAAGATTGTGAGCACCATGTGACATTCAGGACGCTGAGAGTCTAGAGTAGCCTTCCTGTGGAAATAACAGACACAAAAGCGGTGAAGGCTTGGCTGAGTTGTCTACACATAGATGCTTACTGTAATTTGAGGTACCTGCATGTGGACACCTAAAGTTAAGTGGCTTGATCTTGAATTAAATTTAGCCCCTGTAGATGTCTACAGGTGTGACAGAGGTTTATTGTAGACACTTAGGCCATGATTCAGTTTTCTGTGATGACCACACACAGGCATATAGTGTCATTTGAGATTTCTCAGGGTATCTGAGACATCTGCACAGAAGGGACAGATATCACAAGAAATCTGTGGGAGACTAGAGACCTTCTGGAAGAGTAGCTGCAGGCATCCCAAATGGCACTGGATGCCTGTGTGTGGGCAACTGGACAACCTCCAACTCAGCTGCTCCCCCAAGTCTCGCTGATGAAAAAGCTGATGACTGAGGATCAGCTTTACCTCAGTATGCAAAGTATTTAATGTCTGAGTCAGTCACTTAATCTGATTTAGCCAATTCAATACTCAAGAATTCAAATTTTACTAGGCCTGTAAATTCAACGGATGGTGTCACCAGTCATAAAAATTATTAAGATCTAGATTCAGATCCAAATGTTTATGGCATCTGCATATATCCAGTCCAAGGTTTTGCTTTGGTAACGAAGCAAAGAGCAAGCTGAGTCAGACACAAATACTGGATCTGGACTGAGACTTTCCAAAGGGTAGGTGAACTTCAGGCTTTGTTTCAGGTTTATTGTCAGTTTGATATCTTTTGTTTGAAAATCAGTGGGTGGAGGCATTTGCACAGAGAGGCATGAACCAAAGGAGAATAACCCAGCAAACACAGGGCATGTCTGCACTAGGTACTGTACCAATGACATAGTACCTGGGGGCAAGCTCCGAGCTGTTCAACGCTGGGTGGATGCAGCAGCTTGCTGAAAGGCAGCACAGAGGTCCTTGCACAATGCTGCACTGTGTGAGGTAGACGTGCCTCTTGGGGGAAAATTTTGAGCAGATATAAATAGCTTTTGTGTACGGATGATGAAATTTGTATCCAAGGGATCTGGAGCTCTAATGTGCAAAGTACTAAAACAAAGAAAAGGTAGGACACACACTCCTTCTCTGCCTTTTGCTTTTTTTTTCTGCATTGTGAGGTGAATATAAAGGCCATATATACTCAGACAATTCAAGAGGACTTTATGAGCAGAATTTCATATATTAATATACAAATATTTCCCTGCAAATCAACTTTAGATTTGGAAATCTGGGAATTCAATGGGCCATTACCTTGCCATATAACCTGAAATTTCTCTGCTATTGTTTTAAATCTTACATGTGTTATTTAAGGAAAACTCTTCCACCATGGTTCACTAAATGCATTGAGTCCAACCATTAGCCTAACACTGCCAAAAACACCATTAAACCGTGTCCCTCAGGCACCACATCTACCCGTCTTTTAGATATCTCCAGGGATGGTGATTCCACCACTTTCCTGGGCAGCCTGTTCCAATGTTTGATAACCATTTCAGTGAAGGCATTTTTCCTAATATCCAATCTAAACCGCCCCTGGCATGACTTGAGGCTGTTTCCTTTTGTCCTACTGCCTGTTACTTGGGAGAAGAGACCAACTCCCGCCTCTCTACAACCTCCTCTCGGGTAGTTGTAGAGAGTGATAAGGTCTCCCCTCAGCCTCCTTTTCTCCAGGCTAAACAACCCCAGCTCCCTCAGCCACTTCTCATAAGACTTGTGGTCTAGACTCCTCACCAGCTTCGTTGACCTTCTCTGGACATGCTTGATTGGCGTTTATTTTTCTTTCCTTTTCTACTAAGAGATGTAGTTTCCTAAAAGTATTAAGTCTCCTTTTAGTAACATTTGCAACCATCACCACAGGAGCAGCCTGTACCATGATCATATTTGTGGCCCTTCTCTGGGCCCTCTCCAGCTTGTCCACATCTTTTTCATGTAGCAGGGACCAAAACTGAACACAGTATTCCAGGTGTGGCCTGACAAGCGCTGAGTAGAGTGGAGCAATGACTTCTTTATCTCTGCTGGTGGTGCTCTTGTTGATGCAACCCAGCATCCTGCTGGCTTTTTTTCCACGGCAGCACACTGTTCAGTCATATTGAGTTTGCTGTCCACCAGGACTCCCAGGTCCCTGTCTACGGAGCTGTTCCCCAGCCAGGTAGATCCAAGTCTGTGTACTCCTGGATTATGGTTTCCCATGTGCAAGACCTTACACTTGTCTTTGTTGAACTTCATAAGGTTCTTGTTAGCCCTCTCTTTCAGCCTATCCAGGTCTTCCTGCAGGGTGGCTCTCCCTTTTGAGGTGTCCATTTCCCCACTCAGTTTGGTGTCATCAGCAAACTTCATCAGGGCAAACTTGATCCCATCATCCAGATAATTGGTGGTCACAAATTATTTTAAGATAAAAGATACCCACAGGTCAGTCTTAGTTGTTACAGTTTGTTTCCCAATATGATGTGACCTTTCTTTTCTTTTGAATGATATGAATCTATTGGTTTAATAACACTAAATGCCTGCTACATTACTTACAAAAGCTTGAAGAATTAACCTTGTCTCAATTCACATTTTCCTGGTTGACACCAAAAAGCTAAAAGATATGAAAGTATGTAAATCACCTAACCTTATATGTTCTGATTATCAAAATTACTGCAATATCATGTCTTTTGTACTTATGGGCATCCCAAAAATCCCAAGAAAAACTTGTTCTAGTGTAGAGTCCTCTGTTTGCTTCTTTATAAATTCATTGTTCTATCCCATTTTTCCCATCTGTAAAAAAAGAATCATAAAATGGTTCCATTTTAAAGCATTATCTATACGGCCCAGGAATTACATTAAACAATAAATGCTAACCTTAATAATTTTAGCAAGTCATAACACCTTCCATGCTTTCCTTACTTACTGTTATCAATTTTTCTTCACAGTTATACCAGTATTTTTATAATACTCTCCAGGTGCTCCAAATTGCAGCCCTCATATACTAAACTGAGCAAGGTGCTCCCAAACAGTGAAGGCAGAGTGGGCCTTTAGTATCTTGAAAATCAGACAGTCACAAGTGAGATGAGCAAAATCTTTATTATTCCCATTTTATGGGCCAAAAGCTAAGGTCAAAAGGATTAAATTATTTGCTCAACATTCACAATGTTCTGCAAAAAAAAGCTGAAAAAAGGGATATTTGCAGCCACCTTTAAAGAACCAGACATCTCTGTTGTCCTACTGACATGCCAAAGATATTCTCCAAAAATAGCTGAAACTTTCTCATTTCAGTAATTATCTCTTAAAAAATAGAGGGAAGATTCCATTTTTTATAAAGCACATCTTATATGAACCAGACGACAATTTTATTACTATTATTATTTTCAATAGCACACTGAGGAAAAATAAGAGAATAAAGAAACTGGGGCTACAGCCTGCTAAATAGGCAGTGCTTTAGTCCTGTGTAATCTCCCATTCAGTAGAGGATTTATACTGATTACACTGACAGAGATGCTGAATGGACATCATGTATAGTAGAGGAGGAAAAGAAGATGCCAGAAGAACATAGTAGAAACCTGAAGGAGACTTCATATGCCCTGATCATGAGTTTACCACTCCCTCACTGCTTTCATCCTAGCTAAATCTTGTTAGTAAATTAAATTGTACCAGGAATAATTCTCTGGCTTTCTTGGAATCATACTAATATCTCATCATTTAGCCAGTTACTTTTCTGAAGTGATCCCTAGTGTGCTTTCGTCCTGAGAGAACCAGATCTATCAAACTATTTCCAGGCACCTTTCAGAAGTTAGCATGGAGTAGGGACAATTTCCAACAGACAATTTGCAGGAGACGTTGACTTGTCAAGCATAAGAGTGTGAATATGATAAGGTTGTGCCATTGGATTTCAGGGCTACATTTCTCATTTGAGGATTTATCACTTTCTGTGAAAACAGTTTTGGTGGTTCTTGCCTCTTTGTCTCCATTCATCAACACTTTTCTTGCATGGAGCAACAATTCCAGGAAATCAGGAGGATTTATTGTTATTTTTGCCTCTCTTGTGATGTTTACCTTCCTAACATCCGTGTCTAACTTTCTTAATATTACACTGTGTTTGGGAAATTGTATTCTTTCCTGTCCAGTGGTATGTATCCATCACTCAAGTTATTTCTCTGACCATGGCAACTGAAAGGTGCTGCAAATATTTTGTTTATGTTTGAACTATACCATTTCAAAAAAATGTACTAAGAGTTTTTATTAAGGAATTAAAGTAATCCAGTGGTTGAATAATAGTGTGAAAATCCAATATTTGACAATTTGTCTCAATTTAAGTAAATAGGGAGTTTCACTGGGAACTCATTGGGAGTTTCAACACTCTACATGCTAATAGATTTGAAATATTAAGAGTCAAAATCTAGACATTAAGTATTTCGTATTTTAGATGGATTTATTTATTTATTTTTACTTACAATATGCTATAAATAATTGCCTCAGGTTGACAATTGTATGTTCCAGGGAGAAAAACAGACCGCTTGTTCTGTTACATTTCCTAGAAAATTTTGGGGTTTGTTGGATTTTCCCCTCCATTGATTTTGATTTTGCAATGTAATAAGACAGTATTTAAGATATTGTTCTTAGGTTTGCCTCACCTTAGCTAAAAGGAAATTGCAGTTTAACCATGAGGTGAGCGGTCAATGTGAGCTCATGATCAATCATTGTCAATGAAATGCCTATGAACACTACAACTGGTGTCTATAATATGGTGTCTATATGTACTTAACTGTTGAGTATTTTGGAGTACAGCTGAAAGAGAGGGAAGGGAAAAACATCTGACCTTCTGAAAATCTTAGTAGACCAAGCAGCTTCTTTTGGGGTCTAAAAATCATCTCTCTTGGCTTTATCTACTATCCTTGAACTGTAATTTTCAGCTGTTCTCTGGGTTAAACCTAAGACTATTTTCCCATTAAGTCAGGACTGTTTAGTCTAGTCATTCCCTGGCCTCTACAAGTATCTACGAATAAATTGAATAGCCATTTCCATGGAATCTCATGAATTCAATTCACTATCCCTGTGGAGAGGAAAAGATAATACAGTAGTTCTACATAAATGGCCCAAGACATTAGTTTAAAGACTTATTTCCCATATTGGTACTCTGGGACTCCTTTATACTTACATACAATAATACAAGCCTGCAACTGTTATCAAATTCTATTTGTCCCACTTTTTTTCATGCTTAAGCTCATCATTTCTCCTTCTGAAAAGAAAATACCTTCTTGGTTACCTTTACATTCACAAGCTTCTTAGTTTTTAATCTCATCTGGAAATAGGACCTTAATCCAGTTTGGTAGTGGCAAGGATCC
>KZ507754.1:1624-21152 GCA_002844005.1 Limosa lapponica baueri
ATACAGTACAGAGCAGGAAAACTCAGCAGACAAACAGCAGAAATACAATTCATACTCTGATTTCCCCTTCACTTTCAAGTGGACATTTGTTTGCCTTATAAAGAATTTGCTGGCTATAACAAAAGTCCTATTGAAAACCTTGATATTTTGATATGTTAAGGAAAAGAAGGCCTTATTTCTTAAAAAAAAAATCTGTGTATATCAATTTATCTTACTGTTCTTAAGAAAACAAATGTCACAGTTAAATTTTAAGTCTTTTAAGGTATATTAAACAGCATGTTTCTTGAATGAATGAGCCAAATCTATACTACTTACCTACTTGAGGGGGGATGTCTGTTCTCAGAACAAACACTCCCTGAACTCAGTGTACCCTGTGCTTGAGGAACCCCTCGGCAACTTGGAACTGTATATTCGAAAATAGTTTGTATCTGTAACTGCTCTTAAATGAAAAGCAGAACATCGCTGGTTGGGCAGCTGCTAAGATTTTATAATCACACAATAGAGAGGATTAAATACATGTAAAGAGTGCATGAGACTAAATTCTGTGCTCAGTTGCAATTGTATGACCTTAGGAAATCAATGGGGTTCCACATTTGCAAATGATGAGGGGTTGGGTCCATTCCTTTAAAAAAAAATTAAAAAATTTTAAAAAACCCCAAACCTCAGTAAAGTTCAATTTGAGAGAAAATGATTGTGCTTCTCCCTCTACTGTTCCATGCCTCATAGCTAACATCTGGTGAAAATTAAGAAGCAGTTTTCCCCCCTTCCCCCTCACCCCCCAATCAAACAACAACAAAAAAAACCCACAATACAAAACCCCGCATATATATCTGATGTATTTTATACATATTCATCCTCATAACTTGACAGATGGGAGGAATCTTGCAGTCATTTCTGAAAGCAGACAAAAGGCCGTTGGTTCTGCTCCACATGATGATTTGTGAAGACAGAATATCACCCGCTTCCGTTGATGATTATATAGTTCTATCCATCTGTCTGCCACTGGAGGTTGTGAGAGTGAGATACAGCTCACACCGTCTTCATAAACAAAAGTAGACTGTGCTGTCAGTAGTCAGACACGCCAACTAATTGGAGCTGTCGACAGACACAATATTCTGTGTCAACAGCTCTGGTAACAGTTTGAAACAGCAATGATATGTTGGGTGATGGTGAGGATGACACATATGTCTCTAATAGCATGCTAGAAATCTGACATAACTAGAAAAGAATTACTAAAATGTAATTCCCAGCCTCTAGTTCTGCTGTTAAGACTTACCAGGCGGAGAGGGAAGAGATGCGTGTGCTGGTGTGAGTGCGCTGGGGCTGGTACACATCTTCCTCTGTATCACTGCACACGCTGACAGCTTAATTTGATACTCATCATGCCTAACTTAAAAACTAAGCTTTCTGCTGAATTTCAAGGAATTCGCCAAAATTCCTACACAAATTTAAAACTTAATGGAGGGACCTTTTCCAGCTGATTTCTTAGGAACTGGAAACAAACTGAAGCAGGTCAAACAGCCGTGTTAAATGGACAGTACTTACTGCATCTGAGCAGGAAAGATGAGTGCTAGCTTATTGGAACGTCCTTTGGTGGACTCATCTAAAAGGTAAAGCATCCTCTGATCTTGCCAAGATTAATGAACATTCTTAATTTTAAAGTTGAGCCCAGCAATAAACATTTGCAGGATTAGGGCCTCAGTTTCTCTTTATCAGCAAATAAGAAAATCCTTCTCCATCATCACTCCTTTTGGATTTGAAAGCAGAAAGAAATCAGTGTTAAAAGTTGATAAATAAAGCACTGGGGGAAGAGAGAAAAACTGACTTTTGCTTTGATGTATCACGTATCTATCTGCTCGTCTCACATTCTCTAGCTCTTCCCTTGCCAAATGTAACACAACGTTAGGCAGACTGGGTTAAATAACAGCACACAATACGCTAGTTTACAAAGATACAGCTTTTTTTTCCTCCAAAGAATTAAAGAACTGCTAGGCAAACATCACAGCAACCATGACAGTAAAATATAGCCATCTCTAGAGCATTAAGGCCATCAAGTCCTTACATAGAGACCTGCAAGAGCAGGTCTGGCATCTTATCAGAAGGCCCAGAGCACAGCAAACTCCCGTGCAGCTTCACGCCAGCACTGTGGGGCAGAAGGACCAGGCTGGAACCCCACCAGGTCTGATGGCTGTCCTTGAAACCTGATCATGACAATCATTAAGCCACCAACCTCCTTCCTTAGGACACAGCAAAACACAGGGGCTGATTCCTTGATGCTCTGCAGTCACATATATTAACTAAGACAAGCCTCAAACCTGCCCAGCCAGATATGGCAGCAGTGAGCTTTGTGGCAAGGACCAACCTTCTTGTTCTGTTTCCACTGTACCCAGCACCCCGGGACCTGACAGTCACCATAATACAAATAACAGAAGAGAGTGACAGCCCTTTTGCTGATGTGTGTGACCACCCTGTAGCCAGGATTTGAACAACGAGGCCTGAAAGACTTTTCATCCTGGAGAAGGAAGAAAAGGGAACAAGCTGGAAAGGCCACATGAGGACTTGGATCAAGTTCTTCTGCAAAGCCCCTGAGAATAAGGCTTGTGGGGCAGGTGGCAAGTCCACAGCTTAGCAACCTGCAGTCCCCCAGCTTGGGAGGGACGAGCTGGATCCCAGAACCTCCTTTCCCAGATCTTCAGAGTCAAGGGCAGTGGGGCAGCTCTGCTCTGAAGGAGGGCGTCAGCACCCACATGGAGGTACGATCCCATTAACCAACAGCCTAACACCGAGGAGGACCAGTCCGTCCCATCAGCTGCCCTGGCAGCTTCTGCCAAACTGGGAGGGCCACAGCTGAAGGAAGCAGGTTGGAAAAGACATGCCTGGAGGGCAGGAAGTCTGGAGCATTACTGAGAAACATGCAGTGACAATAGCTGAGGTTACGGAGGAAGAGCCTGGTCTTGTTTGCTGCATAAATCCCCATATTATCTCCTGCTACTTGACCTGCTGGAGCAGCCAGCGGCACTGGGAGCATGGCGTGTCCGCCTGAGCTGCTGCTTCCAGCCAGGAGAGGGCACACAAGGCAGTTCCCTGTCTCCTTCGCAGCCACTTTTCCCATTTTCATGGCTGTTTCCGTGCACTGATGTCCCTCGTTAACCATCCAGACTGTGTTCCAAAGCACAACGGAAAAAGCCCAACTAGAGAGATAAGCCAATATCGGCCATTGCCAAAGTCACAAAACTGGAAAAATCTGTCAAAATATTTTAAGAGGAAGAATTTTCAAAAATAACAAGAGTGTGAAAAATAAAGGCAAGCAATATTATTTTCTCCGCATAGCCAAGGAACAAGTTGCTACCCAAGAAGTGTGTATAAATAGTGTGTCAGCCGTTTACCGTGACTCCAGCAGCTGGGCTGTTTGCATGAGATGCAAATTTGGAGCCATTCAGGGAAAGAAGGACGAAGCTTTGGCACTCGCCGGGCAAACACTAGCGGGGACGGGAAAAGGGCCAGCAAAAGACAAACCACACAAAATAGTGGGTGGCCGGACTTTAGGACAAGGAATATTTGGACAAAATACCTCAAAATGACCCAGCTCAAGGCAAAGCGTGGACACTTGAAAAGTTTTACTTTTCAATTCCAAACCATAAGCAAAAGACCTTCCTGGGATCACTGCGCTACTGGGGACACAGCAGCATCCACAGCCACCTCCTGACATTCCCCGTGTGTCACACTTCTCCAGACCCACTGTGCCTGGCTCCAAGTCATCCCTGCACACAAGGACATCTCTATTAGTTGCCACGTTCAAAAGTTGGTGAAAAAATACCTATAAAGCCTCTGCCCCCAGCCATCGATGGAAGGAGTTTAGAAAAGGTCAGGCTGCTTACAGCTTTAATCTAAACAAACAGGGGGCTCTAGCACTGAAATGGGGCTCAGGAGTAAAGCACGAGGGTATTTCAGGTCTCCGTCCTCCTGCCACTTCTGAGAGACACCAGGATTTTTATGGAGGCTGGTTTCTGCCTGCAGATGCTTATGGCAGAACTACACCAGGTCTGTTTTGTTGGTCTGTTCTTAATGAAGCGAATCTAGGCACAGCACCAGCAGTCTCTGTGTACTAAATCACATGCATTTATTTCACCAAAACAAGCCACGGCCTAACACATTTGAAGACGAGTTCATTATTCAATCTTCCCATGCCTTTTCACACTGCAGACTTGCTGCCTTCTACCACATTGGTATTTAATAATTATTCCAGCTGTCTCCAAAGCCCTTTCACCACACCTTGTGTGGCACATTACAGACAGCTTGGATTTTTCAGGTACAAATTGCTAAACAATTACTGATGAGAGAAAGGTCATAATAATAGGTTACAGAAGCCTTTGCAGCCTGCCTTTACTTCATGGCCATTTATAAAGAACCATTTCATCCCATTGTTATAATGATGAGAAGGAAGTAGTTTAAGGTAGTTATAGACAAGCAAACAAAAGGCAGGAGAGCAGCGCTGTATAACTTCTACTTTCACTTCCTGCCTACTCCATTACTTCTGGCATTATGGGAGAAATAACATGATTGGAGTGACCTAAAGGTTATAACGGGTGGGCAAGGTTTACCTTGTCGAAAACAGTGTGAGCACTGTTGGCTAAACCTTTTTGAAAGCTGAAAGTGGTGCCGTTTAACAAAAATACTAAGCTGTCATTGAAAAAAGTACATTACTTAGAAATAGTATTTCTTCACGGGCTTTCTTATCTCTATTTTTTCCCCTTTAAATGTTTCTTTTTTTTTTTCTTGGGGGAAAAAAAAAAAGAAAAAAGGCACAAAGATGAAATCTCCTGAAAAGTTGAAAGAGTAGAGGACAGATTTGCAGTGGTAGAAACTCCATTAACTTCATATGAATACCACTGGCTTTAAAATGGGAAAATCAAAGTCCAAATGGTCCAATCTATAGCACTGCAAACCAGAGAGGCAAACCTCTTTGGGTTCCTGGGAACAGTGTGGATACATTCATTTTTAGCACCCCTAATTTTTGCAAGAATTGTCTCTGATACTGACTTCCTCAGTATTTGAGGGACAGGATTTGATACCAACAAATCAATGAATTTCAAGTCTAGTCACAATTCACAGAAGCGCCCAGGTTATTAAAAAAAAAATCTGCCTTTGGGAAGAGAAAATCCAGGATAATGTGGTTGACCAGGAAAAAGCGACCGCGAGCACAGCCAACACAACAATGATGGAAGCAACAAAGCAGGAGTTTGGCACTTTCAACAAATGGATAAGGCTCCCCCAGCCTTCCTTAAAAACTTCTACAAACTATACAAGTTACAAAAGAACATAGTACTGATGGCAATGGATCAGTAACGCTTCCCAACATTTCCTCCTGTGTTCAAACATTGAGAGACCTTTGTTGAAGAGTAGCCCAGTAAGTAGGAAGCAATCCCACCTGAAATGTAGGTGATACCACTAGTAAAACACAAGGCCAGACCTGGCTGCCCATCAGGATGTCTCATGGGCTTCCTCATTTCAGGGAAACACAATGCTTCACCCCGAGGAAATCGCTGGGGGCAGATCCCCCAAAATACCTTCTTCCATTTATTTCCCATTGGTTTTCACAACATTAGGCCTTATTTTCTCTAAGCCTTGCTTTCCCTTCCTGCAAAACAGAGGTTAGGACACAGGTTTATCAACTGGAAAAAAACTGACCCTTGGACCACCCCCATGCCCTCCCTATATTCACATCCTCAAACCACCCCCAGGTGCAAAGTGGACACGGTGGCCAGGCAGGCAGATCCCTGTGCTACTTATGCCAAAATATCTTGAGGTTTCATCACATATTCAGCATAAATCAGACAAGACTGGCCAAACTATTTTATTGAAGGTTAAAGACTCACTGATTGTAAGGGACACACAGCCAGACCACAGTACTCGTGGCAACGGGCACACAGTCACACCTCACCCTGCTCTCAGCTCCAGACCACGAAGACAGAGTTGTGCCTCCCCAAAAAGCCCATGAGAGAAGATTTTGATACTTCTACAGTTCTAGCTTTCTATTCCTTGCTTCAAAAGATTTCATCATTGATCATTTTTACATTGGCAAGCATACAAGATAAGCAAGCCCTGACTTTTAGCAGATTTCCATGTATTGCTGTCCAAAATTTCATCAGTTAAATTCATAGTCAACTATTAGTTTGTCTTTGGTCAAAGGTTATTTAAAAAGTAAAAGCAAACAAGTCTGTAATACAATTTAAATGCATCAAAGTTTATATCCCACATGATATAGTAAATCCCAGTCTCCTTCAGGAATCCAGCCAGTCAAACGTGTGTTCCCTTGGCCGGTTGCTGGAATAATAGCCCTTCCTTTGTTTCATCGTGACTTGATTACTATAATTATTTGCTCGCTAGACTTCCAGCTACTGCTCTGATTGTGAGGAGGACAGAATACAACTGCTAGACTACATGCTGCATCTAAGTCTTTCCATCACATTACCCCTATATCCCCATATTAAGAGAGCTCCATTGCTTCCCAATGCAGCGGCGGCCTGATTTTTTAGATCTTCCTACTAATTTACAAGGCTTTACATTGGAAGCCTCAGATAAATCTTTTGCTGCTCCATGTCTGAAGAGTCTTAGGGCTGTACTTGTATATGCTTTTGTCTCTCCCATAGTGTTTTAGACCCTGAACTTGTTTAGCCTGACTCACATGAGCAGGTTTACAGACTTCAATGGGACTACTTACATGAGTAAGAAGTACTCATATGAGTAGATATTTGCAGGCTCAGACCCTAAGTGACTTGGAGAGCTTTACATTATTCACTTCTTGAAAAGCACTTGCAAAGAAACAAGAGAGGACTTACCGTATTTATTCAGAGTTATTATATATTCACCATGTCTTCTTCTTAAGCCCTCTTTGTTCTTGAGTACATGTACTCTATCTACAGTAGCGATACACAATATTTCTCTCAGGGGATTTTCACATGCGAAAATAGTGAGGGTTTGACATGTCGGACTGTTGGGTTTTTTGTGTTGTTTTGTTTTGTTTCTCCCTGTGAGAATTTGTAGATACCAACTTGAGACAAAGAGGATTTTGTTATTACTTCCATTGCAGCAGCACTAACAAGCTTGTGCCAGGGAGCAGGGCTCCGCTGCGTAAGAGCATGGTTCACACATCTCCCAACAAACCATCTCCTGCCCCTAAGGAGTTAAACTGCAATTGCTCTGCAGAGTCAATTGAACACTGTCATTTTCCTCTTAAAACACTTGTTTCCTTCATGCATTTTCAGCTATGAGGACAATCAATTTTGTCATCAGACTTACAGCCCCTACAGGTCTAGAATGGCTCGTTTCTATTAAAGTTCATATTTCCCACCTATATGATACACATAACCAGACACACACATTTTTTATATAATGAGAGATGCTCTCTTCTCTGGAAGACTTGTATTCCTTGGGAGAAAGAGGGGCAAAGAAAAAAAGCTGCATTGTTCTGTAGCCTGCCATGCTAAGAAGTTGCCCTTGCTGAGAATGCTGGATATGTCATGAGAAATGTGCAAACTGGGCTCACTGAGCACCCCAGATCTTTTAAAATAAATTAAATGTCTTTTCCAGCACAACACAATGGGAAGGTACAGATGGATCATTAAAAACTAGAGGCTTTCGGAGACTCTCAATGGTGATTTTTTTTTCTTTCTGAAAGCCCCGGAAGAGCTGACAGACGTGATCCTTTGCAGCACAGAGCGCTCCCAAGCACCCTCCGGTACCGTGGATGGGATGGAGAAACTGGGGGAGTTCAGCACTGAGACTGCTCATCACCTTGCAATGTTGCGAAAAGTCCTGCATTCCCCACACAGCAAAATCCACCCCTGGGTTCAGAGTGCCCACTGCCTCCAGGATAGAGACCCATGAACTGGTTTCCACTGGAGATTACTGTACTTGTCTGGCAACACCAGTCTAGCAAGCCGTTAGTATGGATGTGCATGGCAGTGTGCTGACAAAAGCACAGCCCATGCTGGTTTCCACCCAGGGTGAGCTGCATCCCATTAAATCTCAGCAGCACATCTAGTTTGAGGGTCTGTCTTGATGTCTTTGCAGTAACATATACAAGGAGAGAAAAGCGAGAGCCAAAAAAAGAGAGGAGTGATGTGTGGCCGTGAGGGAAAACCATCACCATTTTCTTCTATGTATCCCCATTAGCCAAATGGTTAGAGACTTTCTTTCCCTCCCCCAAGAAAACTTCAGTGAAATAAAGAAAGTGTGACAGGGAGAAGGGACAGGACAAGGCTCTGACCCAGAGTTGGCATGGGGAGTCCTGGGCTGGTTTGTGATCTCTCACCTGTGTAATTAAACAGCAGCAAGCTACCAAAAACCAGCCCAGCCCCACAATACTGTCTACCCGCCATCACTTACTGCTTGTTTTGCTCTATAAACCTAAGGGAGGGACTACCACAGGCAGCAGAAAAGCAGAGATGATACAAATGCAACGTATTTCTACTGGTACCAAGCCCAGCCAGAGGATGAATGAGCCCCAAACAGGGCAGGGAACGCCGTGGGTCTGGTCATCTCACAGCGCGTTCTGCACTGCACAGATCTTTCTCCCCTTCAAACTCCATCACAAACCTGGGAAACTTTCTGCTGACTGAAAGGGAGAAATAAAGCTTGCTCCCATGGCCTTTTTCAAGGTTCTCAAAGCTCCAGTAATAAACTGATTTTCCTTTAAGAAACAGTGGCATGCCACTGGCTTGTGTCAATTTTCATGGGTCACCATGAAAACAAGATGGGTGGCATGAAATTAAAGAGTGTCTGTTGAGCTCGCAGCCTTTGAAATCCTTTAGGTCTGAGAGATGGCAACCTTCTACCCTTCCCCAACTTACGCTTCTGAGCCACAATAAATTCCTGCGCCAACACCACTCCCTTCGTCCTGCCATTCCCAAGAGAGACAGAAACCCGCCAAAACCAACTGCATTTTGGCAAGCACAATGTACAAAGAAGCAAAATTAACACTTAAGAACAAACTTACTTAAGCTTCAATAAAAGTAGCCACTGTTTAAGACGCTCGCAGTTAAATTCAAATGATGTGTCCTATCACTATTGACCTTAAACAAGGTAAATGGAGATATCAGTACAGTAGTAACAAATAAATATGAAGTATTTTCT
Source organism: Limosa lapponica baueri (assembly GCA_002844005.1). Classification (NCBI taxonomy): domain Eukaryota; kingdom Metazoa; phylum Chordata; class Aves; order Charadriiformes; family Scolopacidae; genus Limosa; species Limosa lapponica. The sequence goes on from KZ507754.1 coordinate 10,760, forward strand.
TTTTAAAAGTCTCATTCTGCTAATTAAATCTTTTTAATTTAAACGATTTAATTTTTTATTAATTAATTTTTAATTTTAATTTAAAAATCTTTTTAATTTAAAAATGTAAACATTTTCTGATACCAATTTTCACAGTTTATATTCTCTGCTCATGTTTAACATTCCAGTAACAAAACTCATGTTAACAACAAGAAAATACTAATGCTATGATTGGTATTCTGAGGTAATGAAATATAATCTACTGTGATAATACCTAATAATCTCTTAGATGCGATAAATCAACCTGACAATAATAATATCAGAGAACAGCATATGAATTCCAAAATTACTTCCTCAAAGTCTCTCAGAGGTCTGATTTTTCCCCATGTCCAACACAGGAGCAACGAAATGCCTCTGTCTCCTTTAACTTGCAAATCAGTACTGGTGTTTCTTAGAATACTTATTTTTATCCCATAGTATTTTTTAATGTTCAGAAACTCTACTTTTTTTTCTTTCTTAAGGGGTGCCTCAAATCTCTGGTCCTTTCTTTTAGAGGTCTGATTTTTCCCCATGTCCAACACAGGAGCAATGAAATGCCTCTGTCTCCTTTAACTTGCAAATCAGTACTGGTGTTTCTTAGAATACTTATTTTTATCCCATAGTATTTTTTAATGTTTAGAAACTCTACTTTTTTTTCTTTCTTAAGGGGTGCCTCAAATCTCTGGTCCTTTCTTTTAGATCCTTTAATTCACTCGAATCAACCTACAGATGCAGCGTGTCGCTAAAGATGAGACCTGGAATGGCACAGACTGACCAGGCAATAACAAAGCTCACAAAACAAGAGAAATGGGAATGCTTTTGAGAACCTGGGGTGTGTATTTTGGACAACTAGTCATGGAGAAATAGGATTTTCAGTGGAAACGAAGGCATATTTGGTGCAATAGCTCCAGCCACCTGAACACACTTTTCTACTCTTGAAAGCCCCACATTTTAGCCAAAGCACCTCAGAGAAAAAGACTTAATCCTATTAAAAGTGACCATAATAAAGCATTGTGATCTGCATTGAATTCACTGGTGGATAATCAAAACAGAGTTCAGAAATTGTCTCCTATCACAATTTTCTAATCAGAATTGCTGTGCTTGCACCACTGAAAAAATTCTGTGGGAAACATTTAACAGAAAAAACCCAAAATTATTTCCCCAAATACAATGCTTCTGTTAATCTCCCTCCTTATTAAAATGACAGAAGCCTTCCAGAGGAGCAGAGAAACGGGAGGGAGCCCAAGGAAGAGCACGTGCCAGAAACAAGTTCCCTGGGTTTCCAGTGCCCCTTATCTTTCTGCTTCCTCCCCTCTCCCTCCTCTCCTGCTTTGCAAAACCCAGAATGGGACAGGGCTTCCAGAAAGCCAGCGAAGATGCCAAAAGCTCTTTTGTTTCCTTCCCTAAAAATTGGATTCTCCAAGAAACTTCCAGCCACCCACTCGCATACACAAGTACACATGCTGAAGTAAGGCTTTCCCCCTCAACATTTCATCCTGATTCATCATGTAAGCTATTTTAAATCCTTGACTATTTCTCCATAGGAAAAGACATGGAATTCCCAGCCAGTTTATGGCAGAAAATTGCCAGCTCTTCTGAAGTTGAAGGCCGGATTTAGGAAATGCAGACAGTGTACGAAACTCCCCCCCAGCACTGGAGGCATTTCAGAGGAGCCCTCAGCATCTCCTGCTCTGGAAACCAGCGGCAGCCCCATGGGACCAGAGCTCCTCAAATCCCCTTTGGTCCCCAGCTCATCTGGGGCTGTGCTGGATGGAACCAAGAGCCGGCCAAGGAAGAGCTGGCAGGGTCTGGTAGCCATAAATTGAATCAATTTGACTGACTAACGATGGTTTGTACATCAGTGCGTCCCAGCGGACCCAGATGCATAACACAGACCCACCAAATTCCATACACATCTCTCGCGACAGTTATCTAAAGGAGCTCTGGGTCCCACACCCAACTTGGCCTATCTGTGATTGCCCTTGGAATATTTTATTCATCCCTGACACACAAATAAAAGATAGGTACGATGTGGCACATTCTTCTTTATAATTACTTGGAAATCAAAACGCTGGGCCAGGCCTAAGCTGTCCTCTAAACACATCCAAGTGGTGGATTAGTCGGTAAAATGAGAATCACACTTTCAATAACTATGGAGCGTGTGTGAACAAGCGGATACATTCCCATGGTTTTGAGTGACGGAGGTTTTACCACTTCCTTTTACTGTGTAATTTCATATTTTAAACATGAGAAAAACAAACCATAAATACAAAGAATTTGCTTTTAAGCAAATCCTGCCTAATTTTAATGGCTTATGGGCAACATCATCACATAACACGCTGCCATTTACGGTGGGAGGCTGAGAACAACTCCCCCTGCAACTCTAGCGAGCGCCCAGGTTATCAGTGATCATTCTGCTATTTAACATCACTTATGTTACCGACCGACTGCTCCAACGGCAGAAATAATTCGTTTCAAAAATCAGACACAGTTTGCTGCCATTAAGCTACTTGTAAATCTCCATAGGATTACGTGGAATGAGAGAGACCATATAAATGTAAAGTGTCATTATGTATCACAAATTTGGTATCTTACAGGCCTTACATTGCTCTGCTGAAACAGAGGAACACGCTTGTCCTCAATCAGACCTAAAGGACCAGTTCTTTTCTTGGTTATTGCAATTACACACCCATCTACCTCCACGGAAAGCAGCTGAATTGCAGCAAAGCACCAATGAAGTTTAAAAAAAAAAAAAAAACAAACCAAAAAAAAAAAACAGAAAACACATTGAGAATGGGAATTCGAGAGCCCCAAGCAAACTGCAAATCACATCCTGCATGGTATACATTGGCCAAACTCCACTGTGATTAGTGCCGACAATTTACACCAGCTGCCAATCCGGGCCTGGAAAATTAAGGACAGAAACCTAAACATATTCTGGAAATCTTGGCATTGTCAGGCTAAATATGTACACATGCCTGATTCTTTTCTCTCATCCAGTAGAGGATGCAGCTTGTTAAAGACTTTTTCCAGCAAAATATATATGTTTAATTTATGTGATTAATTTCTGTGTTAATGAAGGTTGAAGGCCCGAGAAGGCTGAATGCATCTATTTATCCAGGGGCCAGATAAAAATTGCTGCTCAACTAGCCAGCCCGACCCTAATATGGAAAGCCCCAGCCTTATTCAGGGCGAGAGGACAATTAAATTTTTATGCTCATTTACTCCTGTGCCCTTTCAGAGCAAAGGCTGACAATTGTGCCCAATTTTTCCAAATGTTTGCTGTTACATAACCTTGACGAACCCACCAAACTCAATTTGCGCAGGGCCTGTTGACAAAAATCCAATCCCGACGATATTCTGACGCTTTCCGGGGGTAAAACCTGGATTTAGAGGTTACAGGGGAAGAAAAGCCCAGCACTCTAAACCAGCGCTTCATTAGTTCCTACCTGCAGCAACTAAATTCATATTCCCATGTATATCTAAGTCAACGAATTGCTTCTACACGAGAGGAAATGCTTTAAAAAGCCTTTCTGCCTCTGAAGAGCTGTCTGTAAGGCTGGTAACGTTTTGCTCTAATACTCAGAAAAATTGATTCTTTCAACAAGTTAAATAATTTTAATTTTTTTCCCTTTTCATGCTCCAGTCTGTCACCTGGTCACTTCCTCTAAGAGACCTTCATTTAGGGGAGCTGTATTGTATTATTATCTGTGCTTTTGCAGTTTAGTGCAGAGCCAGTTTATCTTATTACTGTTATGTTCTTCAAGAGAGATTCATTTAAGTGTGACCCAGTCTATTATTCCAGGTGCTTCTTGCATCTCTATTGGGCATTTAAGAGTTGTAGAACTCTCTAATTTATTTAAGCAGGGCACTTTAAAGCAATATCTCAGTAATTTTCATTGAGTTTAAGGAGCCCTTCTACGTTTTCAAAATGCTTCAAGTTTTTCTGCTCCTCTAAGAACTGCAAATATTTGAACAACAAATGAAAGCGCTGAAGAAAAGAAAGTTTAAAGACAGACAGGGAGGCACTGAGAGGCACAGAGAGACAAGAGAAATGAGTGTATGTAGATTTTTCTTTCTACGTGGAAAACTCTACCAAGAAAAGCAATGCCAACATTTTGGTCAAAGTGAGAACTGGTCATTCCCCCATAATACTAGTTCATGTTATATTTCTCTTAAATCTAGGATTTTCAAATTGCGCTCACACATTCTTTGTAATAAGTGAGAACAAATAAATTAGCACCAGGAAATACTTGCAAGTAACTTTTACAAACACCATAACACATGTTTTCTCTATGAAATGCCCCTAGGGATGACAGGGATGTTATCAGCTAGAAAGAGGACTCAAGGGAAGCAGAAGTCATGGTTCTCTACAGGGAATACTGGAAAAATAAGACATATGAGTCTGATCTTGACTCCGTCGATGGCAGGGACAGATGTACAGCAACTGGGCTGTGTGACCACTGTGGTTCTGTAGTCCTTTCCTACACAAAACTCTCCCTCCAGAGCTTTCTACATAGGAAAACATGGGGCTGTGAAAACCAAACCTAGAAAGATATTTAATCAAGATAAAAAATGAAACGAGCAAATATAGAGCAGATTCTTAAAGTAAATAAATAGATAAATGAACGGCGTTCAGAGAAAAGCCTGTGAGGAACAAGTGACACAGCCTGGGGGAGTAAACCCGGAAAGGAGATAAGAAACAGTGCCCTCCCCCTGGCAGGGGAGAGAGGGTAAGTCCATGTTACACACGGCAACACATGAAGTGTAGACCAGTTCCTCGTACTCGTCTCCTCGGGACCAGCCAGCGTGGCTGGAGCTGCCAGCCCGGCTTCCCAGGCCTAGAGCTTTAATATTTATTTTTGATACTGGTGCATGCCATACGGCTTGCCCCCAGGCTGGTACAGTGCTCCTGGCCAGCTGTTGTGCACCTCAGTGAGGGCACTAAGAACTTCCCCTGCAAGCTAAGGACAAAGCCCTACGTAATTTCGGGTAATGAACTTAATGAAGATTGCCCTACCACTTTCTTTCCCTTCCCATATGCCAGGAATGTACTTAGCCGGTGGGCGTTTGTCAACTTTCAACTGATTTTTTGCAGGATTTGGCTTGGCTTTTTTCTCAACTTCTTGTAATTTATTATACATGATGAAAGACAAACAAATACATAGTTTGATTTTACTTTCAGAGGGGGAATCCTAAGAGTGACAGCTCCCAGGACACCACACACACCAGCTGTTCTTTTATTTTCCAGTTCTTCACAGTAATGACAGTCTCAGCTCTTGTTGCCAAGCCTTTTTGGAAAACATTTTAAAAATAAATGGAGCACACATGAAAACATGCCAGAACAGCCTCCTTCTCAACAAAGATTCTCCAAGAACAGAAGATGCAAGGGCTGGTGGGTAGTTGGGCTTCATTCTGGCAAACCAGAAAACTTACTAAAAATTACAGTGTTTGGCAAGCCAAGAAAAAATGGCTAATCTCAACCCTAATCCCAACCAATAGCTCCTGATTAATTCCCTGGAAGTCAAAACCAAACAAATCTGAATTAGACTAACGATAACCAAAAGATTATTAACCATGGTCAGAGTAGCCAACCACAAGAGCTACTCAAGAAGATTAAACACCGGAGCACATCAGTACAGGAAGAAGTAGACTCAGTTCTGATTTTACAGGTCAAAACATCATGCACAATGTTTTGATTTAAACATAAGTTATTGGTCCCAAATCAGATCCTTTGCGAACATTTATAAAGAATATTAAATTAGGTGAATTCTTGATCTCTTCTTTGAAGAGATCTTTCTTCTTTGAAAGCCATTTCTCTCTACATCTGTGAATGAAAGACTTGGGAATATAAATTTTAGTGTTCTCCTTCTCAGCCAGTTCTTGGGAATTCATCCATAATAGGCAATCTATTGTCCTCACATTTTAAATCCTCAAACGCTTAAAAGTCCTTTTAGGCCAAACTCAGAGTTTTTGAGTTCTTTCATAATAAACAAATCCCTTCAGCTCCTGGCTATCTCCTGAGGCATTGCTCCAAATTTGCTTAAATATTTTGCCATCGTCCTGCATAGTCTTCTCACTCTAGAACAGAATAAACCAGGTAAGTTCTGTGTCTTCAAGACAGCAATATTTCTACCCACTGATAACTCAACAAACAGACACTTCCACCCAACATTTTACAAGTTTAAATTTGTCTCCCTTACTCACCCAGCACTATTTCTTCATAGGTATTCCCAACCCCATATGTAACTATCTGGCAAACGTTTCTCCCCACAGGCCTTCTGCATTTTCAAATATTTCCTCTCATTTTACTGCTTTGCCTACAGTTGATGGAACCACTAACACCGATTAGTAAGAGAAAGGAGCTGGTTATTATATTTGCTCATGTGTAATGCTGAGAACTGCCTGACAACACAAAGCCTCAAAGCTTTCTTGCCAGGTAAATGAAGGAGGATGCGATCTTCCCTAGGAATTTTCAATTGCGCTGGAAAAGCCACGGCTTGGCCCAGGTATAACACTGTGGTTGGTCTTGGGAGACAAGAATGGGTTAAGTTTATAAAGCACTTCATTTTCCAGCCACAGCCATGGTACCTTGGGTAATTACTGCAGCTTAAGCTAGACCACACCTTAGATAAACCTGTAATGCTGGCGTTTTCTGCAAACATTTTCTTTACTGCAAGCCGTGGCTTGCCTCTCACTTATATTTGCTCTCCATTTCCAACTTGGTTTTTCCTTAGCTGGCTTGTACTCAGTTGAACCAACAAATCAGAATTTGTTGATTTAGCTCCATACCTCTTCAGCCGTTGCGTGACACAACCACACCAGTCCTGCGGTAACTGCTGGGGGGGCCCGGTGACTCGCTTTTTGTGCTACATGGGAAAGACGGGGGATGAGAGAGGAGGAGAAAACAGTTCCATAGGGGAACTTGGTGTTTTTCTTCAAGGTGAAGGAGGGCCAGCTCAATTACAGCTAGTGCTAAGGAAGCGAATTCAGTTCTGGCGATACATGGACGTATTCCTAGCTCTCCAGCGAACCTTTTCAGCATAATTCAGAAATGCCGATGTTAATTTTTCATCAGACTTTGCGGAAAGAAAACACCTCTGGGTATTGGCAGCTGAGGGCTCTGCAAACACCACTAACCAGTTTGCCCCCTGCCGGGGCTGCCATCCCTGCAGACCAACCAGTGCTGCAGCACAGGGGAGAACTTCCACTCGGGGCGATCTCCAGACAAGCTGGACCTCCACCAGCCCAGCCCAGTCCGGAGGAAACCTCTTCAGGATGATGTACAGAATCACCCCACGACTTCTGCCAGAGGGAGGAGCAGTTGCAGACAAAAAGCTCTTTTCCTCACAGGGCCAGACCTGGAAAAGGATCTCTGTCCACAGCATCAGGCTTTCTACAGGTTGATGATAGATGCACTACACAATATTAATTGCAGCAACCATCACTAATCTGATAACTCTACATTCCAGCAAAGGAAAACAAGGTAATCCTCATGCTACCTGACATTTGCCCTTAGAAACAAGCCTTCATGAGAGCCAAAGGCATGTATTAAAAGCTAAGGAAAGAACAAGATTAAAGGATAAGATTTTTAAAAACACCTAGTATTGGCCTAATATTTCACCCAAAGCAAGCAATCAATTAGAGCAGAACTTGGCTAATGCTGGCCATGCTGGGGCATCACAGTTCGGACACGGATGTCTGAAAGATCAAATAATATTTTTTTTTTTATAACAATCACATCACTTAATTATAGTACAGCTCACATTTGAAAAAAAAAATTAGTAGCTTAACCTTATCTATGGTTTTAAAAAATTCACACTGAATAAATCTTCACCCAGAAAAGAAATATATTTCTAAATAAAGAGAAAATAAGATCACCACAGTTAAGGTCTAAACTTTCATATGAGTCAAAAGATTCACGATCCTTTAGTCTTTGAGCTTGAGTTTGGACACCTAAAAAGCCAAACAAATCTATTTTCCAAAATTTTGAACTTTCAAATAAAAAAAACTGACATAGAAGAGGTTAGTCAAATCTCAGTGTGCTACAGGGAGAACATGGATCAAATGTGGTTGTGGATAAGAGAGTCTGAGCTCCTGGAGACTTCATGCCTATGTTGCCTAGAATACAGACTCCTTTCTAGGCGATTTGTAGATGTGCAATAAGCATAACAAGAAGAATAAATAAAACCTTAGCAGCAGGAATCAACTATATAGCAGCACAGAATAAGTGTATCAGGTAGTGTAAATAACAGGTGCAAATAAGATAATACATCTCGGTTAAGCTGCAGGTGTATATGACACTTTGTGGAACCATTATGATACTTCTTTGACTGTCTTATCTGCCCTCTCTTCACTCATTTATGTCCCTTAAGACTACTATTAGAGTGTCAAGTTCCTGAACATCTTTCCTCAAGGCAGTGATGTTGAAAAGAAAAAAAAAAAATTGCTTCAAAAATGGTGGTGGCAGGAGAGAGGGGTTCCTTCCAAACATCACATTTTCTACAAGAATTAAACTTGCCTATAGCATCTTTCCTGGCAATCCTTAGTCACCATTTCAGAAACAATTTCTTCATTTACAGAAATATCACTAAAAGGCAAGAAATTAGAACAATACGCTACCAGGGATGGGAGGTTGCCTTTTTCAGTGGGACCACAGATTTGGCTCCTAGACCTGGCAGATTGTGGGATGCTAAAATTTCAATCTATGCTATTTTCACCTCTACAATAGCTATTCTAAGCCGCTTACAGACAGTTTAAACAAACAGACCCTGAGACTCCCTCGCGGAGGCTACAGCAAGCAGGGCACATGACTCTGCAGGTGGAGGAATTTGAAAAGCATTCTAATATTTTTTTCAAAGTTCTCAAACATTCTAAAAACACGTTCTCTTTCATCAAGCAGAGAGCAACACAGGCTGTTACATTACAAAAGCTTTTTTCAGCACAGATTAAAGATGAAGATCCCAAAGCCAGTTAGTAGCTCCCAATACAAAACCTTATACGGTATTTGCACCTTCATTTATTTCTAGGCACACAGGTCTGCATATTCTCAAACACAGACTCACAAATGTGAAAAACACTGCAGCGCTGTATTGTTTGAATTGTTTCCAGTTTAACTGGCCATCCATAGTGCTTTGAAGTAAGGCCAGTTATTTTATATATGCGCGTATATATATTATATGAACTACATGTTAAATTATCATAATTATCCATATGAAGGATAATTCCAAACCCCAGCAGCTTCATGTATAACAGATACATGTGATGTTCTTGATTGAAAGAAGTAACACTTACCTGGCCTAAAACTGAACGGAAATAAAACCAGAGAACCCCAGAAGCTTTGTGCTGACTATATATTGAAGTAATAACACCCAAGTCCTGTTCAAGATTCTTCTATTGTTAATTCCTAAGCAAAGCAGTCATTTCAACTTAAGTTACAAATAACTTGAACTCGTCAAGAAGCTCAGGATCTACTTTTCATGACAACAGCCCAAAGCCTCTGGAGAGTCTTCTGCAAACCATTTATTTTCATCTCTTGCATACAATATTAACTGGACAATAGGAGATGACTGCAAAAACATGCTTGGAAGTACTGGAACGTGCTCAACTCCCAGCTTAGAACTTCACTCCAGGATCAAAGATGGGCCATAAAAAAGTATGAATTGGATTAACATATTCTTGAACAGAATTTTTCATGCATTTATATGCAGACACAGCAAACTGCATTGCTTCCCCGTTGCAGACAAACAGGTATACGGGACGTATGCAAGTAACTCATTTGTTCTTCAGGTTAACTTAGGATAGGATAGGTCCATCAACTAAACAACACAGTTTAAAGAGATTTCATAAGCAATAAGAGGCACAACAGAGGAGTCTTTCTGGGGCTAAACTCAAAACCGTTGTAATTCACTGATAGCAAGGGAAAATAATTTTGTAGTAGAATACAGCAACACAGGGCGCTAAATTGCCTTTTGAGTTAGATCAGCAGTAACTGTAATGAAGCTTGATCTTATTGATAAAGTAATTCCTTTTACCAGCAACCTGAATTCCACCACACCATTAACTCACACTTGCCCAGTTGATGTTTCTGGAGACATGCTATTCTAATACACAAAGACATCTACAGATTCTTATGACTGTACTCCAACCGGTGATCAGAATAAGGCCAACTGCATTTCTTGATTCTCAAATTCACCTCAGTTAAAACCTAACACAAATTTTAACAGGACCCCATTTATTTTCCTCTCTCAGTTTTGTACTTTTCTCTTTCAGAACTAAAATGTACACAAATCAACCTGTGCGTGATGACCAAACACATGTATTTGTTACCGTGAAACTTTCGCATGTACTGAAAGATGAACCTTCACTACCTTGC
>KZ507754.1:43795-54176 GCA_002844005.1 Limosa lapponica baueri
CCAGGGTGACTTCAGATTTTCATCCATATGAAGTAATTAATCCTCACTTTGTGCGTGTGCTCTGTTTTATTATCTTTCCTGTAATATCTGCACTTACCAGGTAAAACAATTGGAAGCTTTAGCCCCCCAGTATTATTAACAGTACCGGAATGCACAGATTAAAAAAACATACATCCTTTAAAATGTTTATTCCTGGTCATTTCTTACATTCATATTGTGTTAACTTAGCACTGACAAGAAAATTCAGAGGGTTTGATGAAGAGCTTTTTCTATACCCTTAATCTACCTCATACCAATCAGGAGAGGTGAAAAATGTTCTTTAACAATTAGAACTCCTTAGATCCATGTTGTGCATTAAATGGTAACTATGTAATTAAAAGGAACAAATTTAAAATCTGACAACAATTGGTGCATCTCCAGCATTTAAAATGATTCAATTATTAATAATTCATGCTCAAAACCCCATATGTGGGCAATGAAGCAGAAGGAGAGATGAAAACGAAGTCTGATCCATGACTAACCTTACATCTGTACAGAGCCTGACTAAACAGAGTTACAGCATTATGTTTTCTACAACATTTACCCAAATACAGTAGGAAATTGTCACACCATAATATGTATTTGCAGTGATGCTCAACAGTTAGTTAATAGCATGGGGGTGGGGGAAAGCCATGCTATTATACAGGAATCCAGATACACATACAGTTCCAGACCAAGTCCAATTGAATCAGAGTACTGGCTGGGTTAGATGCTTGAAAGATTTTAATTACATATGAGTTAAAGCCAAATTTGCTTTAAAAATTTCAGAGGATCCAGTCCAACCCTTATGATTTTAGTGCCGATTTGAAAAAAAATCAGGAATTTTTATCTCTAACGCTGTACGGTCAGACTTTTAATGAGAAACAGTCATTCTTATGAGATGCTAGTCTACATTTAAAATAGTAATTAGAAGATGATTCACATTGTTTCTTGGCTCACTTATTCCATCCAGCAACATATTCTGAATGTTATTAATCTGCTCCCATGAATTCAGTCTGAACTAGCAATTTACACAAGCAACTCACTATACCATTGATGTCTTTGTATCAATTCAACCCAAAATTCAAACCTCAGTGAGATTTCATCTGTTAACCCACAGCAAACAAATTTAATTACTTAATTCCTTATCTAGGTTTTCACTTTCTCTCTCTTTTTTTTTTTTTTTAAACCCAGCTTTCTTGGCAAATTTGAAGCTACAATAAGCTGCATATGAAAACGACAGCCGTGACATGTTTGAGTTAGTTGCAAGGCCACTTTTCAAGCCCAACCCAATGAAGCTGCACATGTTATGCCAAAGTCCTTGAGAGTCAAGAAGCTGTAAGAGAAGACTGAGGGGCACAGAAAGGGTAGAGCTGCTAATTCCTTCCATTAATAATAATAATAAAAAGAATCTGTAACACTACCATGTTGCTGGATGCAACTGTCAGAAGAGAGGGTCTGGCCTAGGAGACCTCCCCGGATAGAAACACACACACACACTATCCTTAGAAATACAACACTACAAGGCATATGCAATGCTGTACCTCGCATTAAGGGCCACAGCTATTTAAGAAACAGCCCAAAATATATTTATGAAGGCTAAGGCGGGAACATACCCATATTTTTGCCATTAAAACATATAATTGATTTATGTGCATTAAAAGAGATTACAAAGTTAGTGTTTTAAATGTGCTCATAAATTTAAAAAAAAAAAAGTGTCATAAATAGATTTGTTTACTCCTGCGACCTTTTTGATGTCCTGGTTTTAATCATCGTTCCATATGTGGGGGGGATGAGAGAAGAGACATGTTTATTCTGTGGCTGATTTATTACAAAATCAAGACCATTCAGATTCAAATTCCACCCCTCCTTAAATACATTGTTGCTGTTCTCTCTTTCACAAAATTTACCACCACATGTAAAGGTCAAGTCCACTGGTAAAGTAATTCATATGGTTATCCAAATCCTACCCAAGCTATAAATTAATGTGACATAAACTGCCTACAGCGTTTCTTCTATTTCTAATGTTATACACAGGCAAGTCTAGCCTGCTGTACTGATAATTAAAGCAAAAACTGCATATGCCTCCCCCAAGAACACACGCACCAAACAGGAAGTCAATTAGTTCCAGGATGGGACCTGCTGAGGGAGACACAGCAATGGTCTGTAGCAAATGCTAACTTTGGGCTTTCGGTGGAAAAAAAATAAGTACACTTTACTTCACAATTGCCACCTGTATCGCCATCCCAGAGAGAGAAGTGCCAAAGGAGGAAAAAAAGCTGCAAAATTGCAATCAGAATCCTGATGTTCCTGATTTTACACAAAGCAACCAGAAGAGCTGCAGGCTGGTCTCCTAATGCTCTGAAAATTAAGACTTACGGAAATCACATGCAAACATATTGTCTTCCAGAACTTGCCATTTCCATAAAAATCCCAAGCCCGTGGTGGAATATGATGCATGCTCCGCAAACAGGCTTTACATTCTCTAGCCAGAATGAGTTTATTTATTTTGAAACCACAGACTGATCATCAGCGTTGCCCTCAAGAATAGTCAAAGGAGATTAAACAACGTTTTTTTCATTTGTTCTACAGCTAACAGTTTGATGAGTGAACTTAATACCATAAATAAACTGGAACAACTCACCCTGCAGACTTCGCTGGAAATGAGCTAATATGCACCTGCTGAAGATTCAACCCACAAGGAGGTAGTCTCCTTGGAAACTGCTCCTGATGGTCTGAAACGCAATAGAAACAGCCACTGAGAAAACTTAGGTTCGTGGAAGTGCTGGGAAAGGTGGTGAAAGACCAGGATTTTGCCCCCGAAATTAAGTGTCTGAAGAAGGAACACTCAAGCGTGTTATGTAGCATAAGTAGTTTAGGGAGCTCGGAGTATCCTGGAAAGAAGAATCTACGTTAAAGAAGTCAAGAGGGACTTCAGAGCCTAAGATATGTCACTCATCCCTAAATCACAATTTCCTTCACTGAGACTATGTGGCTGAACCAGCATCTTCAGGGCAGTTTAACCCATGAGAAAGCAGTTTACCCAGTGCGGCTCGAACTCTGCTCTAAGCCTGGACATTTACACCACCTGCTAATATTCGCCTGTTCTCACATGCTTTTAGGACATGTTTCATTTTTTATTAGCATTACAAACAGCTACTTTCTGCTGTTCTCTCTCTCCTCCCAAGTCTTTCATAAAACCTGTCGACTGATTTATTCAAGCACTTATCTTTTAACTTGCTGTCACTAGACAGGTGCACACTTGCAACGACTCTTGTAGCTGAGCCCATTTAACAGCTCTGTTAGGGGCCCAGCCTTGCAAGGCATTGAGATGTGCAGAAGTTAGCGGCCTAAATACACATGGAAAGCAATGATTTAGGGCTCACTCTATCTCGCAGGCAGTGCTCAGTGCCTTGGGCATCAGTTTCTTCCTTGTTAAGGAGATTGTAAAAGGACCATCCCATCTAACTATTTAATGTTATTTTAATAGGCTACATTACATGAACTTGATACAGCACTGGTTATTCGAGTCAGGGGCCCCATTTGCTCCAGAGACTTCAATCACAAAAGCAGGTAAAAGTAAATCCCTGTAACACAGGCAGGTAAGAGAGTTTGGACAGTGTCAGTGTCCAGGCCTGAGCGATCTCCTTTGCATATCCCAAACCCACTTGACCACACCTGCACTCAGATAACTTTCATTGACATTTTACTGTCAGAGACTGGAGATGAAGGGAGCGAAAAATGAAGAGTAATTTCAGACAGAGATTTATTTATTTTTCAAAGTCACCAAGACAGTAAAGAAAATCCCAAAGAGGTAATTCACATCAAGGAAGCAGGTTGCAAAATCCCCCTCTGGCTGCCATTCTACATTACTATCCCAGGCTGACCTGTCATAGGAGATGAATTTTGACACTCTAGGGTAGCATGTAGGACAACAGCCACAGATTATGCAGCCACATACCAACTGCATTACTCAGGAGCTGGAGCAGAAGCCAACAGAAACGCATATGTTCTCCACAGAGATCACTCCAACCACAGGGGAATCTTAGAAGATCTCAGATACACCTACATATACTCCCTCTTCTGTGCAAAAAGCAAGCTCACTGCAAAGAAGAAAACACCTTAATGGAATGCAAAGAGAAAGTTTAAACTGTTTCAGTCTAGCTATCTAGAGTGTCTTCCACCAGCTCTCCCACAGAAAATTATCCATATCTCTGCATCTGAACTCTGGAGTAATGCTTTTTGGGACATGAGAGAAGTAGTTATGAGAAGGAAAGCAAGTGCAGTCTTGGTAGTTTCAAAGACAGAAGATTATGTCATGAGCTCTATAATGCTTCCTTCCAGTATCGTACAGCTGAATGCATGTCCTACAGCTACAGCCCAACAATTTAGCTAAAACATCCAGGCTCAATTCAAAAATCTTTATGTAGTGAAACATTTACTATAACTTCTAGGAGTAGTTACAACATCACTCCCAAACACAGAGACGGTTGCACACAGGATGAACAACATCATAGGTAAAATTAACCCAGCTCCTGTAATTTAAATTCCTTTGGATTCAAACAGTACGAGTGTCTGCACGAAACCCGAAATCCTAAAGTACTAGGAAACCTCAATAAAGCTTCTGAGTATAGTTTTTTAAACCCTAAAACATTCAACCCAATCACATCAAAACAAAACAAAACAAAGGATTCAAGTAACTGGAGTGGGAAGCAATTCAAACCAGCAATAAGTGCAAGTATATTTTCTTTCATTCACGTGGGATCACGACTACCTTTTCACTTTTTTATTTCTTGACTGATACATCAGAAAAAAGATGATCTGTTCACCTCCAGCCAGACTCCTGTTAAACACCTGGTGCCCTCATTAACAGGTGTTTAAATGTCTTGCTTTCAGGCAATCTGCTAACTTAGCTCTCAGCAGTATTAGATACTTATTTTTGGACCTTATTCATCAGGATATCCTCATGCCACAGATGAGGATCCCTTTTTTTAAAAGAAAACCATGTGCAACCAAGTCTCCTGCTTGATATGAGCCACGAAGCCAAGCGTGAACAATTCTGAGTTAGGACTGACAGAGACACCTCTCAGGGGAGGACCAGGGGGTAGTTTTGTGGCTGGGGGTGTTTGTTTTTTAGCGCTGGTTATACTTGTTTGAGGTCATTAGCAGGATGGAGACAGGGCAGCTCCGTGCTTACCTCCAGCTGCTTTTCAGGGCCTCAGGTTTGGAAGGTGCCATCAAGCTTTGGTCAGAAATGGAGTGTTCTGGCACACTCGCCACTGTCAGCTTTGGGAAACAGATGCACGCCCAGGAGAAGGCAATTTTTCAGGCACCCTAAAGGAGCAGCACATTTGAATGGAGGGGACCACGGGGTTTGGCGTTTTTGTTGCTTGCTTCAGGGCTGAAAGGAGGTTCCCAACCCTGTCATTTCATTTATGGATAAAGACACCCAGCACTTAGGACCAGATGTTTTTAAACATATCCTATGCTGAAAAGATGAAGGCTATTAATTTAATGAGACTCATACTGCACATAAATCGTGTAAGGACAAGCATGATGAAAACAAACTTCTTCCAATTGACCAGACCTATCAGTGCCATGCCACAGCAGGTTAGCTGTATCAGAGGCACAAACATATGGGAATAACAACTATCCGGACAAGCCGGAAAGAAATCCACAGCAGACTGTGAGGTGTGGGGATTTCGTTTTATCATTTTGAGGATTAAGCAGGGACTGAGGCCTCCAAACCAGACCCCGAGGCCTCCAGGCAGAGCAGGCCCCAGCCATGGCCTGCAGGAAGGTGCAGGAGGGTGGCCCAGCTCAGGGACGGCCTTTTCCTTCCTTTCAGGGAAGATTTCTACCCTGGTCCTGAGGAAGCTTTCTCACAATAAACCCTTTACTGCAAAACTATTCAGGATTGACCCAAAACCTGGAAGTTTCCTGTCAGAGGGAGAGGCTGGTGTGGGTCAGGGTGGGGAAGTGGGGGCTGCTGGAAGGGGGGGCTGCCCCTGCCCCACAGCCCTTCTCAGCCCTTTCTCTTCTTCCTCACAGCGTTGTCACAAAACTGGATTTCCTTCAGCTCATTAGTTAAGCAACCGAGCTTCACTGGAGCTCTTGTTCAGTCATTTCCTCAGAGCAGGATTTCCCCCCTTCCTTGCCTTGATTGACATTGGATCTGTTTCAGACCATAAAGAACGAGCGAAACCTATGAGCCTCAAGCCTCAGGGCCAGATTTACAGGCAGAAAGAGAATTCTGTGATCTTTTTCCTTGTATTTGTTGTTACGGGCAAAGTAGACCTCTTATTCTCAATCTGGAGACACTTTTATTGGTTCACCTTTTCTCTTATGTCCTTAGGGATTCGGAGTCACAGCAGAGGTGAGGTGGGCCCGGGACTCAGTGAAAGCTCTGCTCCACCGTAAGGACAGACGGACGCATCTTGGCTGATATAAGTCAGTCTGGTACCTGCAGCTGAAGAGCTGGATCAGTTCTCTAGCTTTACAACCCATAGTTAACTGTTTCAGAAAGACACAATTTGAAAAATTTCCCTCATCAAACAAGAGATAATGTTAAAACACAGGCAGATAATAATTATTCTAGAAAAAGTCACAAATTGAACAGCTCCTACCCATTGGAGTGTTCAACCTTGATTTAAAATGGATTTCAAGTTGGACAAGGCACACAGTAAAGTTGTCCTTGCTCCTTGGTAGGCTATTCCCTTTGGTTAATTACCTTTACTGCTCCTGAATTTGGGGGGAACATGTTGTTTTCTGGCTACTAGTTCCAGGAATTGGATCTCACTCTGTCCAGCTACTAATCAAGACACTTTTTCATATATAATAAATGGATGCACAGTTACTAGTCAAATAGCTACCACAGTCACAATTTACTAACAGTAACTCAGATGAGACACAATGCCACACACAAGTCCTTTTTTCTTCGCGCTGAAAAGGATTAAGGATGCTCAAATACACAGCTACGTCTCTGCTCAGGGGTACTAGCTGCTTGAACTGCATGCGACGGCAGATGGCTGTTTCACAGCTGAATATTTACTATGTCCAAATTCTCCCTTTGAAGGTACTTGTGTGATTAATTTGCTTTTTATCCAACTGTTAAACAAATTAAAGTTATTATGAGGTATGGAAGAACAGGGTTCATTCCATTTCAAGCCTTCTGAAAACAAATATCGCCAGGGTAAAGATGTAGGAGTGAGTTTCCTTGACTACTTAGTGTTCTTTTAACCTTAGCTTGATCATGTCAGATCAAAAAAAGAATTAATTATTTTCACAACAAGAGTATTTATTGTTTGCAAGACACAGACCTCTGCTTAGATCTGCGGGAGAAACATAAAAATGAGAATCATCTTTAGAAAAGGGGGAGGAGAGAATAAATTGAGAAAGTTCATGAAAAACAGAACAGGCAGCCAGAAGTAACCCCTCTATGGATCTCTCCCCACCCTCAAGAGCTAATTCTGTTCTGAGTGAAACCTCTAGGGGTGGCAATATTGCCTCCATTAAAATAAATGGAAAAATTCCAAGCACCACCAGCCGGGGTGGGACTTGATCCTGAGAAACTTCTTTAGCCTCAGCTAAATGAGAAGTACGATCTAGATCCCACTCAGCCAATAACACTTTTGCCTTCAATTCCTGCGCACTTCAGAACAGGTTCCTGCTTTAAACTCTTTCATTACTGCTTTCCCTGCTGTGGCCTCCTGAGAATTTTTCACTTTGAGACCATGCAGAACATGAATACATTCAAAAATATTTTTTTTAAAGGAGAAAAGTAGTCTTTTTAAAACGGGGAAAAGGAAAAAAATAAAAGGAAAAAAGCCTTCCTCTTGCTAAAGAACATAGCCCTGTTCTATCTGGCAAAGGAGAGAGCTGAGCTGGCTTTACTAATTTGTCCAAAGTGCTTGGAGATCTTCCGTTGGCTTTTGATGAGATACCAAGTGTTATTACTGCATTATTTTGCTCTGCTTCACGAAGCGGACTTTATGACAAGATTCTTGGGGAGCTCCTGCGGAGTGCAAAAAGGTAACTTCAACTGAGCTGTCTGAGCGCCTGACATTAACCTTCCCAAACAGGCTTTGCTTTCTGCTCAGGGCAGGGGTTTATTAATTGGTTGAATGAATCAGCCAGAACACCGAGGTATTACAAATACAACCACTTATCTCTTTACATTCAGTCTGGACATCTAAGTGCCTGAACTTCTATGCTTTTACCTCCAGCAGCTTAAAAGGGGACTAGTGCGTGCATTGCTGGGCTTGTTTTTCTCCCTGAAGCCTGCAAGCTGCATCATGCCAGAACACGGAGTTCCTCTTAGATATCAAAACTTTCAGACAGCTAAGTTCCTAAAGCAAACACCACCAAAGAATATGACGGCCCACACACCTTTAGGGCACTTACATTACAGACATCAGTACATGTCAGAAAGGTTTAAGATGGGATAAAATAAACAGGTATAGAGTTATTGTCCTTAATTATCCTATGGATTTTCCCCTTTTCCATCCCCCGTGGCTTTTTTTTTTTTTTAAACACAGAACCAGAAAAACATGAACTCTCAGTAAGTCTAGGATCACGGAGAGAGTCAGTGCAGTTGGACAAAATCATCACAGCATGACTCACATCAGAGCCAACAGGGGCTTTCAGGGAGACCACCCACCACAGATGTCTTCAGACCTCACCAGTGCAAACTAGACCAGTCCCTGGAGAGTCCATGGAAAGAAATCTTTTCAGAGCCTCACTCGGGCAGACTGCCTTGTACAGACATCACTACCATCTCCCTACGTTAGTCATTTATGGAGCCATGCTCCAGCCATCCCTGAGTGCCACAGGCTACAGTACCATCTCCGCAGCAGGCCCTGTGGAGCCTGAACACTGCCCACCATGATTCTGAGAGTATCAGCCAGGACCCCCAACATACAGACAAAAAAACATCAAGGGTATTCCCACTCCTAGACAATGGGAACATTTAATTTCAACAAACTTCACCATTCAGCACAGTAAGTACCAGAGCCCTCTTGTTCTTTCTGGGCTTCTCAGGAAGACTCTGTGGGTGTTGTACACAACCACTATCTTGTCACCTCCCCGTTCCTTTTTCTTCTCAGTTCCATCCCATTATTTCATTTCAATGCCTAATATAGTATATAGGATAGGGAGAATATAATGATAGTTAAAAAATACTGTATATTTTAATTGCTAAATAAGTCTAAAGCCATCATCTCCTATCACCACTGTTGCAAGTGCTGGCTGCGCAAATGAGTTGGGTAGCTGCACCTGAAACTTTAATAACTACATTCAAAACAATTCAATGTAATGTTTGCATCATTCATTCCAAGCAGAGCCTTTAATCATTGTACAGCTTTCTCTTTATTATTGATTAATGCATGCCAGATATGTGCAAAATAAATAACCTGCAGGACTTGGATTTACATATTGGAGATAATAAAAAACAACCCAAGCCCAAGTGTGAATTGTTCCACGGTTCAATTCAAATTCCTGGAGATATTAATGAGCGAGAATAATTTCACAATTTGGGATTACTTTCTGCTAAGTCTTCACAGTGGCTTTGCCTGATGGCAGCACACTCAGAGAATCAATGCCCATAGAAAAGAGTATCAGAAAAATTTTATATAACATAGTATTTTTATTATAAAACAGAATCCTGGTGAGTTTCACGTCTGTACTGTTCTTGTACACGTATCAATACATGCACCACACAGAATATGTATTATACACTGACATCCTGTCTTTGTCAAAGATACCAGATGCAGCAAAAGGCAGGAAAGAAGAATCAACTGAACAAGGATTTGTCGTGATACATAAAAATCACAGAATTTGTGTATGAGATATTTTTCCTTCTAACAGCACAACCTGCCATTTAGATAGATGATAAATTAGATGAAACAGTTCAAAAGTGCCCTGAGCTACTGGATGGATTTGCCTTATCAAGGTGGCCTTAAATACTCTCCGAAACAATCATAATCCGTCTTTTCAATAAACAAAGAAGTTTTGAACCTGGGAGTAGCTTACTCTCTAGTTAATTGATATCAATATACAACCAGTTTGTTTCAAGGATCTGAATTGTTTGGCTGTAAATGGATTTTTCTCAAAGGAAAGTTGTCAAAAAAGTATTAATGGAAAGACTTATTCAATAATGGTCTAGTACCTATTGAGAATTAAATAGAAAGCTTCGATATTTAGGGATTTGCATCAGATTGTTCTTGTGAGTGTGCAGCCGTGTTATCAAGCACTTGTGGAACAGATTCTGCACTCTCAGAATGACACCTCTGGCCATATAGTCTGTCTGCATCTACTCCTTTATCATGCAACTATCCCAAAACCACCAATAAAACCCAAAAGGCTC
>KZ507755.1:6777-17041 GCA_002844005.1 Limosa lapponica baueri
TTGTTTTTTTTTTTCTATCCAAGTTTAAAATAAGTTTTGCCATTGCAGCAATGAGTAGCAATGACCAGAAAATGATGGATTTTTTTTCTTATAAATATTTCTACTGCAAGTGCAAAATGAAACAAAACTATAAATACAATTCAACCACAGGTAATGGATATGTGACCAGTTCTTTATCCTTTGTGTTTTATAATTACAAGAAATTATTCAAGTTGCAGAAAACAAATTATAATGGCCTGGCTGTGACCTTGTCTTGTTCACTGATGCAGGGGAGGTAAGATTCCCATCAGTTCCATTACACAGCACACATCGGTTTGAGTCTGGTTGGGAACACAACTCTTGTTTTCAACAGTCTCCTCACCATGAATTTGGGACAAGCTCTTGTCCTGGGCTGATCTTAAAGTGCTGGCCTAATGGTTTGCTAAGCAGCAAAGTAACAAAGGGTTTCAGTCATTATACATATTCACGTTAATCTGGTTTCCCACTCCCAAAAAGTTATAGTAAGAAAATTGCAAAATAAGCATTGTCTCATAAGATTAACAGCTTCAAGAAAATATGTATTATATAAAACTGATGTTGCATAAGACAAGATAAACATTGAGCCATATGTTTCAGTAACACTTAATGCTAAAATTGCTTCAAAATCTTGTAACATAAGCTAAAATTACCTTTGTTATTGAAGGACAGTAAGATCGTTCTGAACCTAAAAGAACCACTGTAAAGCAAAAATGAATATTTTTAATGGACATATGGAAAATATCTGGAGAAAGTCAACCATTGTGTAAGGGTATTGGAAAAATTCATCATCAGCCCTTCATTATGGATCCCAACATAGAACACTATATTTTTTTGAATCCTGATATTCTGAAGTCCATTCAGCATGTCCTGTGTTCAGAAGGTACTATTTATTTCTTTCTAGCTTTTGTCTCTCCTGCACTGAATACATCAAGAATCTATGGGAGTCACTATAAAACAAGATGGTGAGCAACCTTGGGTGATTTAGAGTATGGGCCAGGTCCAAAAATACTCCAGAAGCAGCAGCTTTCTCTGGCCTGCTGTAATAGCTGGGCCTTATTTCAGGGTAGGCTCTTTTACATGACAATGCACGTAGCAGAGGGTTGTATTTATCAGTGAATGTGACCTAACAAATAGTCCAGTGCATAAATAATTGTTTTTTTTCCAGAAGGTCAGAGTAACTCTCATACATGTGAAGAAATATGAACATGTTGCTTCTAACATTTCCTCAGTTTTATTTTATATCTCTGTGGGGGCACCTTTGAGCTGTAATGTTTTCAATCTACCAGACGAGTTTACTGCAGGTTCCAAGTAGAGTTGTTTTTATTGCTCTTCTGTCAATATAATAACAGAGAAATTAGAATTAAACTCATGTTTCAAAACTGTGATTGCCTCCTAGACCACTGGGGGTAATAGTGAGGACTTGGAAGAGCATCGAGGGATGTTCTCAGATGGTACATTTCTTTGACAGTTGCAAGAAAGTATTTCACATTTATCAGCAGCAGAAAAGTTACTCGCTGCAAGCTTTTTGCTAAATATTGAACAGCAGAGACAATATTTTCCAGGTATTTCATTTTAGAGAGAGATATTTTTCATTTATTTTATTTATTAATTTAACACCATCCATCAAAATTTAAAATAATACAAGGAGAATGAATTAATTTTTTCCCTGGAAATATTTTTACTTTTTAAAATCTTACTTTTTTTTTTTTTTAATAGCTGCTTAGTCCAGAGGAACTACAGTTTAGGGAAAAAACCGTATTGACAGTTGAACAAATAACTGCAAAACTGTTTTGGACATGTTGAAAATTAGCTCAGAAGAAAGATATGGTCTTCAGCTTGCTTTCATTAGTAGTGTCAAAATTCACCTCTGACTTGACACATATGTGGCAAATAAAAGATTAAGTATTAAGAAGAACTGTGTTCTTATGTTCAAGTTTCATTGGGTAGCTTTCACTTTTGTTTATTAAAGAAAAGAAAAAAGAAAAAAAATGGGAAAAGGAAAAAAAAAATGAGAGAGATATGTAAAGAGGAAATAAAACTGAGTCTATTACATTTAAGTTTCCAGTTTGCTTTGATGGACTCCAGAGGAGGCCGAAGCAGGAAGTGAGGTGTCATATTTTATCCCTTTATGAATCCTTGCTAATAAGGAAGTCTCTAAGGTAGGTAAGGTATGTTCTCATTCCAGTGTATGTTGTTCCCTCCGCCAAAATCATTCTAAAGCTTTTGAAAACTTTCAGTCACTGATTTGGAGAGGATCATAATCATGAAGTATTCTGCACAAGCTCAAACTCACAGTAGTGACTGTGCTAAAAGCTCTGAACTGTGGACTGAGGTGCCAAGGCCGTGGTCCTCCGGCCTTTAGATTAATGGCAGAGAGAGGGATATTTTTATAGTTGATGATTATATCTCAAAATGTGAAAGGGAACTTTTCCACTGTTTTCAATACAACAAAGGGGAACTGAAGAATAATGAAGAAAGGTGAGACAGTGTGTATCAGAGATGGAAAAGACATGAGTGTGAATGGTAGTAGACAGGGATGTAGGTAGAAAGTTGCTATATTTATTTTAGCTGCAGTAGGTGCTCCATCTGCATAAGTATGAAAAAGACTGGGGTCTTGTGAAAACATGTTATTAGCTTCTTTTTTCCCTGGATGATTTTAATTTTCCTTGAAACATCTTGTGCTACCTAACTGCTCCCAAGTAAAGTGTGATATTTTCTCAGTTTCCAGGGGTTGTCTGTGGAGAAGCACCTCATGTTCACTGGCAAACTTTAGAAAACATCACATTTATTTTAAAGCAATTGAATGGCTAAGTTAATTCTGTTATATTACCAAGAAAAAATACAGAAAATGAGTAATTGCCCTGCACTTGGCCATATTGAACCTTATGACGTTCACACAGGCCCACTTCTCAAGCCTGTCTAGGTTTTTATGGACGGCATTCCGTCCCTCAGGCGTGCCAACTGCGCCACACAGCTTGGTGTCATCCACAACCTTGCTGAGGGTGCACTCAATTCCATTGTCTAAGTCATTGATGAAGATATTGAACAGTACTGGTCCCAACAGACCCCTGAGGGACACCACTTGTCACCAATCTCCATCTGGACATTGAGCCATTGATCACTACCTTCTGGATGCAACCATCCAACCAATTCCTCATCCACAGAACATCTCTCCAACTTAGAGAGAAGGATTTTGTGGGGGAACATGTCAAAGGCCTCACAGAAGTCCAGATAGACAACACCTGTAACTCTTCCCTTGGCCACTGATGTAGTTACTCCATCATAGAAGGCCACTAGGTTGGTACATTGAACAATGACAGCAGATTTGACTTAAGATTTCTTTCTTAATACTGGATGAACTATGCTTTTTTAAATTTACTTATTTGCATTATCAAAGAGGTATTAAGATCGGTAGGTCTTCTTAAGGAGGTTTAAAATAGAGCTTGAAAGGAAAAAAGATGGATATTGATTCCCTTTTAAAAAAAAAAAGAAAAAGTATGCAAGAAGAAGATTCCAGACATTTTTTTAAATGTGGGGTGTTTGGTTGTTTTGTTTTGTTTTGTTTTTTATTGCTGTGGTGTTGCCTTTTCTGTCCTTTTCAGTCATTCCATAATTTAATGTCAAGTTTTGAGTCTTTAAATAAATTTATTATTTCATAACCCTCTTGGTAAACAGTCTTAAGGTAGTGACAATAGCAAAATTATGTCTAGATACACAACATGCTGTAGTAGTGCAGACAGATATTTTTTTTTCCCTACAGCTATCTAAACAGAATTGGGAAGAGGAAAGTGCATGTAAATATATCAGTCTAGAAGTGACAAGGACAGCTTTGCAAAACACATTTTAAATGAATGAAATATACATTTAACCACTATAAAAATACACACTTCTCATTCCTGAGGTAGACAAACAAGATTTGAGATCCTAACATAAGCTTTAGAAGTCTTAAGAAGAGTTATAGCAACGTATTTAAGGGCCTGATCCTACTTCCAGTGTAATCAGACAGACTTTTTTGCCAATTATTTCAAAAAGACAGGAATTGAGACCCAAACTTTCTTGTAAAATAGTTCCTCTCACACATCTCTAAATCTCTGTAGTCCTACTGTTTGTGTCTACATATTGATGCCTTTTTCTCATAAAAACTGTAATTTGCCATTTAACTTCTTCCTGTAATCCTTTCTTTAAGAAATGGAATTTGCTTGTAATGGCTCAGGATCAGACATGGAGAAGGAAGATTTTGTTACACAGCTTGTAGCAGATGGAAAAACACCAACGTAAAATATAGGGACATTGAGAGGGCACAGCATGGAGTAGGGAGAGGGGCTTGCTATACTTTACTTTGCAGACCTGTTAATGATGACTTAGGTAGGCCTAATTAGTACTCAGGGGGACTCTGCATTTCTTGCCTGGATTGGAACAGAAAGATTGGGCGTTCAAAACTGCCTATGTTATAGCGTCTTACATCTGTCTCTTTGCTAAAAACCACGAATGTATGAAGGAATCCCACTGATTTCTTTAGCCTTTACATACTTCTTCTTTAAAGAATACTTGTGCAGCATAATGGAAGACTACATAAGCATAGATGTGGTTTTAATATGCTATTTGAAGGACTGCTTTTGCTTGTCTAAATAGTATATCCTTTTTAAAAATACAAACAAACAAATCTGTTAAAATGTTATTGCTGTTCTTGGATTTGGTGTGAACCAAATCTTACTAAGCAATCAGAGCGTGTAAATCAGATACACTAGTCTTTTAGCAAAAGCATGTGAGAATACACCTCAATATTTTTCCAAAATGCAAGGACCTTTTTTATGTATTAAAAGTGGAAACAGTATCCAAGTGGTCTCATAATTCACAAATATAAAGATTTATCTATCACTTTCTTCCTCCTTGTTTCTCAACAAAATCCTAGAAATTAAAGATACCAACTTTCTGCAAAAACCTAAGCTTCATCAGCAGGTTACTTACAGAAAAGAGGCAAAATCATACTGCCTTTTGAACTGCTACATTTTTGATCCAGATGGCAATGTCTCAACAATCTTTCAAAATCAAGCAGGCTGGACTTTCAAAGGAGTCCCAACTCCTAGAAATGCTTTCAAGTATCTCTATGGAATATGGGTATGCAATATCATGCCATGTTGTCATTTTATATAGGGCAAACTAGGTAATTTTCAAGATGCTGCAACTTGATGACACTGTTTCTAGGTCAGTGCTTTATAGTGCATAACAAATAACAAACATTGTTTCAGGAACCTATCTGAAAGCCAAAGATGGAATAATCTCTCCACAGAGTTCATTACAAAAATCATAGGAACAGTGGTCCCTATGGGGAACCTCTGGGGGTTGTCTAGCTTCACCTCGCACTAGAAGAGGGATTATTGCCAAAACCAGATCTTCATGTATGTTGAACTTTCATTCTACTATGATTTAAGCTTCTAAATTTCCTTAGCACATATCTGAAACCTGATGCAAAGTCAGTCATTGAGTATGGTTCTCATCTGGCCTTAACCAGTTATTGCACTTAATGTAAACACTTCTGTATTATACTTTTGGTGGTGGTGGGGAGAGGAATGCAATTCCATCTATTTGTACATGGCAGTCTTCATGTCCAGAATATTGTCCAAGAGCAAATGTATACCAGAGACCAATTGGTCTTCTAATTCCTAAACTCTGTCTTGGACACACATCTTCAAGTCTCTTCAAAAAAGCTTTATTAAACGGTGGTCTGAGTTCCCTGAGGTGAAGTCTGAAGCTCACATTTATTTTGTTCTGAAAAGGAAAAGAAAAAAAAAGGAGGCAGGAAGAGGACAGAAAAAGAAATGTCCAAGATGTACTGGTTGCTTCTTGAAACCTAAACAGAAGTGAACTTGTACCTACTAAACCCCATCAGTTCTTTCCCTCGTGTTTCTGCAATCTGTTTGTAAGGATAAGAAAAAATTTAGTGTCACACAATTCCGTCTCAATTGACTGGTTTAAAGACGATTTCAGTATCTGCTGTGTAATCTGAGGCAAGTAATGTGGGTTACATTTTGCAGAGACCTGAAGGCTTATTTCCTAGTTAGATAATACCCAGAGGAATGGGTTTTAGCGAAGATTTCCTCTGAAGTCATTGCTAAATTGTTAAATTGTTCATGTCAGATTTACAACACTGTTAATGTCAGATTTCAGAGTCTTTGATGCTGTGGAACTCCTCACAGCCTTTTGACTGTCTCAATGAATTCCAGCCCAAACTCTTCTATGTTGAAAAACAAGATATGCAGACATATTAAAGAGTAACAGAATATGAAGTTGATTAAATGTTTATATGTTTACTCAAACTGCATAGCTACATACTGTAAGTGTGCAAATGGTAACCTGTGTGAAAAAAATCTCAGCAAATCTCTCTGTGGTATATGTTTTCACTTTAGAATGTAATTGTTACCTATCTATCAAACCTAGTGAAGTTATGAAACTTCATTTCACAAAGGACCTTGACATTGCATTTCTTGCTGTTTGTTCTTGCTGCCAGCACTTTATGTCATTAATGGACAGGCACTCAGGTCCAAAACCCCATTTTTTAAAATGGACATATTTTTCAAATTCAATGACCTACTCAAATACCTACATAAGTATATATGTATACTTATGTATAGTCCATAATGCATTTGTGAGTATAAAATCAAGGTAGAGGCGGTCTGTTGGATTTGACTAGGGAGTGGTATTTGCGGCTTGAAGCTATTATGTTTTTATTTACCTGATTTTACAGCTCTTAATAGTTATTTGAAATTCTGCTGAAGATGCAATATCTATTAATTCCTTCTATGTGGAAGAACAGATTGTGTGGTGAAATTTATTTAATTTCCTTTGAAATAGTATAATTACTGTTAGTTACTTTAAGCTTGCATTAAAGTTGTCTGAGACAGTCAGGACACAGGCTGAAGTTGACCTAAACAGCCTGCCCAGGGAGGTGGTTGAGTCACCATCCCTGGAGGTATTTAAGAAACATGTAGATGTTGCACTACAGGGCATGCTCTAGTGGCCAAGATTGTAGGGAGTTTTTGTGTGTGTATGGTTGGACTTGGTGATCTCAGAGGTCCTTTCCAACCATGACAATTCTGTGATCCTACAGCAAAGTATATGTAGTTAGCCAGTAAAGTGTGCCTGAAAATCATCCTACTGCCAGATCTAGAGAAAGGTGACAAATGAGTCTTGTACAAGACAGTGAAATAAAAGAAATATGACATTCATTTGACTATATGGATTAGTTCAGCTGAGATTTGATTTTATCAAAGGGAAGACTTCCTCTAAGGAAACACATAACAAGGAAGCTTTTCTGCAGACTAGCAAATAAGATAGGGACTTGGGATGTCCAGGGTGGTTCCTGACATCTACTCTTTGAGTCATGGACCAGAACAGAAATATGTCATTGCATGGTAAGAGGATCCATTTGAGGCATCAGGAATTTTCTCCAAACCAAGTTCAGACTGTGTAGTATGGACCCACAGACTGTCTCTAGAGAGTTACCAAAGAAAAGAAAGAAACAGTTTTTCAAGGAGACCTGAACTGAAAAATAGCTCAGCACAATCCAGCTGTAGCCTTGAGAATACGAGTTTAAGCTTTCTACAGCTCATGCAGCAGCTCCAGTCACCAAGGGCTTGGGGAACTTCTAAATATAAACCATTCCTAAGGGTAATGGGTGAAGTCTTGGCTCACACAAACTCAGTGGCTCCATACACGCTAAAGCCAAGGTTTAATTCAATGCCCTTCAAGTGCTCACAGTGATGTTATATGACCATACGGACTCTGAAACATATCTGATCCAAATGGAACTGTTGGCAAAAAGGAAGACATAAGCAAATAAAGTGATATATCATATTGGTTCAAAAGG
Source organism: Limosa lapponica baueri (assembly GCA_002844005.1). Classification (NCBI taxonomy): domain Eukaryota; kingdom Metazoa; phylum Chordata; class Aves; order Charadriiformes; family Scolopacidae; genus Limosa; species Limosa lapponica. The sequence goes on from KZ507755.1 coordinate 14,663, forward strand.
TTGGGGTTTTGTCGTTTCCATGTTATGAAAGGGAAAGATAAAGAACTGTGCATAGGATTGCAATCCTTCCCCTGCTCCCAGTTACAAACATAGAATATGTAAGAGAAAAGAAACAGAAGGTGAGAAGGCTTAATTTAGTGAGAAATAAGACTACAAACATTCTTTCAGTTCCTAAAAAAACTCACAGATTTTTGCAAAAATTATGTCTCTTACCCAGGCGCATCACTTTCTGGAGGTAGTAGGCACTATTTATGAATTTATTTTTAGTCATTTGTTTTTTACTTTATCTTTTATCTTTCAGGTCTCAGAACTCATATTCCCACTTCCACAAGGAAGCAAGTGAATTAAAATAAAAAAGCCAAATAAACCACAAAGAAACAAACAAAAAAAGCGCCAAGAAACAACCCAACCTACCAGCCAAAAAAGTTTAAAAAAAAGAAAAATAATAAAACCTGAAGCACTAGCAGGGTTTAGCTCCTGGGCTAATTTGTTAGTCATCAAAACTGCCTCAAAATACACTAACTTCTGTGATGTGTAATCTCAGCATTCAATTCAAGTTGTTCCACCACTTCAAAGTAAGAATAAGTTACTTGGTTTCCTCATAGCACTGATAATTTCACACCTGTGAAATGTAAAGTAGTCTGATCCTGGTCTGAGTCTGCAGAGAGGCTGAAATAATATCTCCAAGAGATATGAACTGTCCTTGCCACCTGCCTCAGGGCTCAGTAGATGGTATAATTGTACAGTTGATAAATTAGGCTTTTTCCCCCAGGTTTCAAAAAGAATTCAGTAGATTTGCTTTGCAATTCACTATTTTGCTGCCATTTGGCATCAAAATTTTGTGTTACGTAGATGGTATAATTGTACAGTTGATAAATTAGGCTTTTTCCCCAGGTTTCAAAAAGAATTCAGTAGATTTGCTTTGCAATTCACTATTTTGCTGCCATTTGGCATCAAAATTTTGTGTTACGTGTGCTGGCTTGCAAAACCATTTCTTTTGTCCTAAGTCTTTCTCCATCAGGTGAATTTATGTTTCAGAGCTGAGCAGCCTGGAACCCGTGCTGGGGCCCTCCTCTGTTCAGTGCGCAGAACAGCCCGTCTGACCGGGGAGAAGAACTTGGACACAGTCAGCTGGGAAGATGAATTCCTTGGAGCTGAATACAAATGCTACCCTGGTAAATATTATGCTAATAAAGAGAATTCTGATCTGCCTCATCTTGGAACATATGAAAAAAATCACCCTCAAAGCAAATTACCATAACTGATCAGGCTATCTGAATGTTTGCAACTGTAAACAGTAATCTTGACTGCATTTCAGTGGAATAGAAAACAAGCCAAAACAAAACAAGATTAGTAGTTGTTCCAAAAATTAGTGTTTCTGGAAACTGAAGGAACTTGGGGTGCTAAATGTACCTGCTGCTGGCTGCACAACTTGACTTTGGTTTGCCACAGGGTAGACAGGGCACCCAGGACGATCATACTGCAAATGCTGGGAATACAACGAACTTTATCCAAATCCAGGATTATGTCATTACTGAAAGAAGTTTGCCTGTTAGGCAAACCATTGATCTAATGAGCCACCGGCAGGGAGACTGCAGTAAGACACAGGTTGAAATCTGTATTCCCCAGAGGGCAGCAAGGAAAAGGTCTCCTGGGAGAATTTACAATATGTTAAAAGACCCAGGTTCATAATCTGAGCATGAGTAACTTGCCTTAAAGGCTGAACAAGCAATAAAAATGGGGAGTTTCAAAGGAACCTGGGGGTAAAGAGACTGTTCAAAGAGACTCCGCTTCCATCGTAAAAATAGCTATGGAATATTAGAGGAATAGCAGGTAATCTCAAGAAAGCACATGCTTAGAAGTGAAAGCTAAATAGCTTTGATTGTCCTAAACAATAATAGTCTGAGAAGAAAGCTCATTTATGTGCTGAAAAATATACTTTTAAGGAAGTGGTTCCTGGAATTGAGTCAAAATTGGAGAATAGTTTCAGCCACAAGAAAACACAACAAACCCAACCAAATAAACAAGCCTTCTCCCAGAAATAACTAACACTTCGGAGTTGAGTTTGTTTGTGTGCACGTGATAGTGACATATTTTTCTCATACATCTTGAATCTCAGTACGACATTCATGTAACTATTTATTTGATTGAATCTGTATTTTATTTATGTGGATTTTTTTGAAGTAGCTAGGCCTAATGATGTGTGTTTATGATGATCATATCAACAAGCATTGTTCTTTTTAAGACTTACATTTATATGAATAGTGGTAAATTTTCTAGTAGTTAAAAATCTAAATAAGCCTAATATACTTACTATATTTCTATTTTTTAATAACTAAACCATTAAGAAATTATAGTTCACTGTGGTAGCTAATGTAA
>KZ507755.1:17346-28316 GCA_002844005.1 Limosa lapponica baueri
AGAAAAGAAAGAAAGAAAGAAGGAAAGAAAATGATAGGAAGGAAGGAAGGAAGGAATGAACGAAGGAAGGAAGGAAGGAGGAATTTTATTAATGGCATTTTTAACATTTTTGTATTGACGTTGTGAGGTACAACAAACAGCATTTAACAGGCTGCATACAGTTAACAAAGCATCCCAGAGTAGGTTTCTATTTACTAGAAATTACTGCATCACTCACTTTAAGTATAAATTTGTTCTTTTCTGTTAAATGACTGCTTTGAAAATTAGATTGGCTTAGTTGTGTTTCTACAAAAGAATGACCTATCGTTCATAAGAAAAATATATACGTTAGCAGGGCTGTTTTCATACACTTTAGCAATAAACAACATATATCCTATTGGAACAACCATAACCAGGAGCTATAAGTTACAATTCAGGCCAGTAAAAAACCCTACATTTAGATGACAGAGACGAAGGAGAGAATTAAATTTCAACAGAAATGAAGTATCTGCCTAAGACTGCTACAAGAGGAGTCTGAGAATAAAAGGCACTTCCAATTAAATAGAGGGAAAAACCAGAACCTGTGGGAACTTGCAAACAGACAGCTGTAACATGATCTCATCACACACCAGCAGTTGTCAGAACTTCCCTGAGACATGAGGAAATCCCTTGAAGGTCCTTTGCCTAAATACCTCTGTCACGTGGAGATAAAAGCGCAGCTTGAATCCTATGTCTTTGCCATTAATACATTACTAAAAGTCTTCTCTTTACAGAAAAAGATTGCAGTTTGCCAATTTCATAGCCTTTCTGACTGCATGCTTGGGAAAGAAAAGAAATTGAGAAGAGATTCAAGTATCCTTAATAAAGTCTCACTTGACAAAGATTTTACATGTCAATAAGAATATTAATACTTTATGTTCATTAATTTGCCATATTTAATAACACATTCTTCAAAGACCTTTAGGAGTGTTACTACTCAAACAAGGAGGAAAAGAAAATCAAGACAAAGCATTATAGAAGCTTAACTTTACTTCTCTAAGGAGTTGATTGAAATTCTTAAAATTTGAACTCCTACGTATTATCATAGAATCATAGAATCATTTTCTTCCATTATTCTCCATTTCTCACTGAAGAGTGTCCTGGAAAATCTCTTGGTCATTTGGAAAAATTGCAAACATTTCTGCTTTCTATGAAAAGGAAGATTGTAAGGCATGCCAGCCAATCTAGCCACTGAAAAACAGGCTTATACAATGTCCTTTTGTTGGCTTAATCCCACTTTTAGATAACATCAAAATGAAATTCCTATTGCATTAATGCTATACCCTTGCTAATATCAAATGAGGTTAGCAAAGTAATTCAACAATCCTGCATGAGCTCAAGGGATTAATGAGGTGCCATGATTTATTTTGAAGTGTTGCCAAATTGTCATCTCCTCCATCTTTTTTTTGTGTTGGACTGATTACATTAATAACAACACAACAGTTTGAGTCTAATCTCCAAAATCCTGAACTTTACAAAGCAAACAGTTTGCTGATCCATCAGCATTTATTAATCACACCAATTACTTTGAGGCCAAATACCACAACTACAGTGTGTGGTGCTTACACCATAAAGGCAGAGAATTGATTTCTGTAACCCTTCAAAGAACAAGAAACTCTTTTGAAAGAGCACCTATGCCTTGAGGCACCTGGTTGGAAATAGCAGGTTTTTAAAATAGTCTAAAATGTCTTATACTGGAAAGGCATAAAACAAACAAAATAAGGTCTCGGAGGAATACAAATTTGTGTGAATTTTTCCTCCTCTGTTGTAGCATAACCAGTATATGACAGTTACCCAAAAGTTTTAAATTTATCACAGTGCACCCTGGAGAAAAATTAAATGAAGGAAAGATATTACAGAAAGGGCTTTAGAATGGAAAAAAATTGTAAGACTAGGAGATTTACTATGTATTTACCAATCTGTCTGTCTGTCTACCTACCTGTCTAATCCGCAATGCATTATCCTTTTGTCTATTTACCTTTTTTTTCAAGACCTGTTGAAATCAACAGAGAATTCAGGCCTTCATCTACTCAAAGTATAGATAGCAAGCTACGAAAATGCTATGAGCTGTAACGTAACTATTAGTTTAAGGCCTGTCCAATTTGGAAAAGTGTTTCTGGGCAGTGCCTTTATGAAACATCCTTCCTCATAAGGCCGGACTTTAATGTCACCAAGCTCAAGGCAGTAGGAAATGGGATTATCTCTGGTGCCAACCTTAGAAAAGCTTCAGTTTTTTTCTAATAAAACATATACAGTTTCAATCATGAGTTATGAGATTAATATTTTAAGCTTGAATAGATCAGAGAACAGGAAAAAGGAAAAATGCATATTCATTAAGGACACAGTTTTGTATCTGTTTGGAAAAGGTCCTCTAACTAAGATTTCGTTTTTTAAAAAAGTGCTTTTTGCAAGTCGTTGCTATCATTAGAACAGGTCACAACATATTAGTTGGTTATTTAAATTCTTATTCAACAGATTCTGCTTAAGCAGAAACTTAGCTTTACATGCACACTTCAAAAGTTTCTGATGGAGTGGGACCTGAGGCAGAGGAAGTAAATTTCCAGTATCACAGAAGTGATTAACAGTAGAAATACAGACAGAAATATAAATCTTACATTTTGCCCTAATCATGCTAGTCCATTGTCTTGGAGAATGCTAGTAATATATATGGTATAAATACAAGTAACTTTGCTAAGAAAAATATTGTAATGATTGCAACAGACATGTAACACTCTTTATATCTTTTCCAACTACATAAAATAAACGTTAATGAAAAGTAACATACAAGTACGTAAAGAGTTGATAAAGAGACATTGCAAACTTAAAATAAACTGAATAATGTAATTAGAAATGTGACAGTAATCTAATAGAATGGGAAACAAAGGATAATACACTACAGCTCAAAATTTAAATAAAAAACATGCCTCTGCATTTAATTTCTCTAATTTTTTTTTTTTAAATAAGGTACTATTAACATTTTATTGCTGCAGGTATAATCTATATATACTTGTGAGAAGATAATTCTGACCTTATTAATTTTACCACTCTTTCAATAAATCAATTTTTTTGGTGGGATTTTTTAAATATTGACTCATATTTCAAATGTGTTATCCCAAATGAGTTTGTAAATCACTCCAAGCATTCTTGACTCCAGATCTGGAATCCAGCTCCTGTCCACTGACTTTCTGGGACTTTCCTGGTGCTTGCTGGTGATGCAACCATCATCCTGGGAACTTGATATGGTTTTGTATATACTATATATTGAATTTTATTTTTTTTAATTATTAATATTTTCATTAGAGTAGTTTAGTTTTTTTTTCTAAAGTCATAAATGTCTTTATGTCTTCCTCTCCTCTCTTTGGAGAAAGAGGTGGGGGGGATCAACTGTTGTTCTGATTGGCCAATCCAGCCCAAACCATGACACTCATTTACATCTCCGCCTTTGCTTGCAAAGCGATCTCCTGAGGCCTCTCCATGTTCTATATCTTTCCTTTTTTTTATATTATATTTGTTCCATGATTTTGTTAGGTGCTGACAATTCATTACCTTCTGACCTCTCATCAGACATCCTTGCTAATGAACCAGAACCATTATGGGCAGTTCACCTCCTGTGGTTCTAAAACATGCTTTCGACTATTCACTGAATGGTTTAGCTAAGTGAGAAAGCAATAGCTTTGATTTACCTTTAGATATTGATGAACAGAACTGCCTTACAAGAACTTTTGGGACAAGCTTTCCTGTGGTTTCATAGATATTCTTGTTTTTTCTAATAATGACAAACTCATTTAATTAAAAGAGATAACTGGGTTATAATTGCATTAACAGGTATTTAATTGTTACTCTCTTATAATGTAGTTTCTTGAACATTCATACAGTTTCCTAATTAAAATTTATGCAGGCAGCAATAAACATGAAGTATGGATGTTAGTTATTCAGGTTGTTAGTATAACTGTTGTAATAATGTCGTATTTGAAAATGAAAATACAATCTGTTTATAACACATGTGGAAGAGTACATCAGAATCCCAGTTGGTATTGTTCAATAAGGGACTTTGAAACACTGGTCTTCTAGTACAAATACAGAAATTATTCCAAGTAATGCAGAATGGAAGGTTATTTAACCGCATAGGGTCAAATTGGTATTGAGCTAGCAATAACCAGAATTCATTGTCATAAAATGATATTTTATATAGGCACAGAAACAATTTTCTGTCTATCTACTTCTTGTGTTTAAAATAATGGAGCTGTAATGTGGTTATGTTTAATAAAGGGAGTGATAAACACTTAGGGCTGAAGTTCTGACAGCATTATGCCAGACTCTGGAAGCAGTTATGGAAGTGTGCAAAATAAGTATTTTATGATTTCTTTATTATATATTCAGAATTTATATGTAGACTTCCAAAAGTACAAAAATAATATGGGACCTGTATCTAAACTAGCCATGGGTTAGGTATGAAAGGACGGATTAAAGCTGATCATTTTAAAGACATAGAGATTAAAATATTTAATTAAGTTCTTGTCGGCAGCAAGAGCTTCAAAAAAAAGTAATGAAAAATTAAGAGCAAAAGTCCCATGAAGAATGGCTTAATATGCTAAACATTGAGAAAAATCTCCATTCCACCAGAACTTGCTGAAACAAAACTTTTTCTGCTTTCCTCCATTCTGGGATTAGCCCTAACCACTCCTGCCATAGCAATGCAAATCAGGGACATTTCCTTACTTGTGTCCTTGAACATTTCCTCTGATGCAGTGAAAAATATTGCATCCTTAATGCTGCTATATATTCATATTCTGAGGATACAAAACATTTTTTACTTGCTCTGTGTGTAATTTCATTTATTTATCATCTGGAATGAATTTCTTGCTTATATGGTGCCCATAATATTTTGTTCATTCACTGGTAAAGAACCAAACACTTTTGCTGTTGTTGAATGCTCTTTGCTGCCTTTCTGAATAAAACTCCTTTTTTTCTTGCCCTTCCATCTCCTCTTCCCCAGGAATGCAATACCACATTGCAGCCAAATGTTGACAATTTCAAGCTGTAAAAGTCCATCTTTGCTTTTTCATCTTTTGTTCAAGCCTAAATCCATATTATTAGGGATGTTCTCTCCCTGGGGACATTTTACTACTTCTGCAAGATGAATATTAAAATTTAAATTATAATATTTCTTCATCAGCTCATGAATAAAGTTACTCTTTACTTCCATTGTCTCTTAGGTCTCTTAGCAGATCTTTTTGTTGTTTCTTCCCCATTAAGAGAAGAAAAAAAAAAAAAAAAGGCTTTTCCCAGATTGTCCTTTTCCCAGATTGTCCTTTACCTTTCCATGGGCATACTATATGAAAAAAAAAAATTCTTTTTTTAGTTAACACTCATCAGTTGATGGTTGATGTATAATATAATAAGACCTATGTAATGTAGGTCTAGACTCCAGACTTTTTCCTATCTGAGTACTTTAGCTTCCGGATAAGAAAGGACAGATCAGGTTCATTTTTTGCTTAAAATGTACTTTAGATGACAAGAGCACAGAGATCTGTATTTAAGTTCATTACACCAGAATATTGCTATAGCCAATGGAAAGATACTGACACTTCTGGTATGCAACATGCCTCATGGTAATGAGTATGTCTAAACCAGAGCAATTTAACCATGCCCTGAAAATGCATATGTATAAAATGTTGTCCACTGTCCTTGTCTGCGCTCTTTTTCCCTCTTTCTCTCCCCACCACAATGAGGCTAATCTTTGATGTATCCTTCTGCTCTCATTCTCCCTAACCTAATGTATATTGACTGCTTGTTTGCAACACAGAGAACACTTAGGTGCACCTTACTAGACAATCTCTAGCCTCATTTGGAGCCCATAACCTGAAAATTAGGGTATCAGTTACTAGACACTGTGAAAAAGACGTTTGCAATACATGTGGCTGAGGACAGAAGTAATTCTGGGTCTCTCACTGACTTGGGAAGTATTCACTTGGGAAGTACTAGCCACTTGCATAAAACCTGAGTGGTGATACCATCAACAGCCCTGTATTAGTGGCAATAGTGAATAGAGCTGTACTTTGCAAGGCAGCACAGTCTTGTCAGCCTGTAATTGCCCTAACTGCTATTTCTCAGATCTCACAAGGGACCACCAGTAACTGCTACCACTGAGTTCAGAAGGAAACTGGAAAATGTACTTGAACTGCATACAGAACCAGGAGGCATACTTTGAAAATATTTGGTGAACTGGTGCCTCTTCACACAGATATGTCAAGGCAATGGTAGATTCACAGACAAGCAGAACCCCAAATTCCTCAGAACTTTCAAGAGTCAGATGTTTACAGGTGCTCACAGAAGTATAGTTTCAGTATGGGAGGAGGTTTTTTTATAGTGAAAGCACTTCTATGCAATTCCTCTTTAATTAGGGACTTCTTAAGCCTCTTCCTCCATCCCACACACAGAAATAATTCCAGTTAATGTAGAGTGAAAGGTATTTTGGCAGTACAAGGTCAATTAGTGTTTAACTAATAATAACCAGCTATGTGGTATTCACGGTGTCATGTGTTAAAGGCTTCCTTTTGTATATGTCTTTTTTCTTCTGATCATGAAGTCTGCTAATACAACTGTTTTTCACCTGTAAAATGAAAATTTATCATAGATGTGTGATTAAATCAAAGAATTCTCCATTAAAGACTATGGAAATAGGAAGTCTGTAAGTACTTTAAAACTGTAGATAAATAAATAAAAAGTACACAATTTGATCTTTTACGAATTTCAACCACTATGTTATATCTGGAAATTTGATGAAAAGCGCATTCCTCTTTCACTCCCTCTAGTAGGTTTATGATTGAGTCTGAATAAAGATAGCTGAATATACAGTTGATCTGAGGTCAAGAGAGTACAGGGATGATAGTTCATATAAATTATATGCTACTACATTGCAAGGATCAGTGCATTCTTAGGAAATTCTCATTGCTTAACTTTTGCACTTTCATTGCAGATATTGCATTGACACTGATATATAGGACTTTGGTTAGAGCTTATCTCCCTTAATATGATCATTCTGATAACTTCTATTTCAATTTGACAGCTATTATACAATACAAGGCTAGTGAACCTGATCTTCATTATTTCTTCTCTCATTTTCCTTTGTGCTCCTCTTTAAACTCCAGAGGGCTGATCGTTCCATCCATTTCAAGGCACCAGATAGTGAAAAGAGCAGTCAACATCACACACAGAGCAGTAAACTGCATCAAATATGCAGTCTCAATATTCTGAAAACAAATGCTTATTTATATTGTAGAAAACTATGTAAGCCCTGGGCCAACATTTGTTCTGTTTAAATCTTTGAGTGACAGGTAAGATAAAGGTGTCACACATTACGGTGAGCTATATATCCTGATCCTACATGCCTCTAATGTACTGAACTGCCATTGAATTTAACAGGGTATCTGTGAACAAGGAGGCAGGGGGAGGGGTAAGCCTTATTTTTGTCCTTGGCATATAAATATGTAAAAGTAGTATATAAATACATTTTAAGAAAGTTACGTGCTTTGATACTGGTAATGAACACATATTTATAACTTACACTGCATTAGTAACCAGTCAATTCAAAGGCTCTGATTACTCTTCTCTTTTCCCTTCCTGTATTTTTTCCCCCTTGTTTTTCTTTCTCTCCATTTGTCCTGTTTCATCAAATAATAGAAAAGAGTGGCTATACAAAAGCAAATATTTTCAAAAAGCCCTTCAAAAAGATGTGGGTTACTTGCTCAAGTTCCATGACTGCTAATACACTTGATATATATAATGCAGAGAAGAGCCTTTCTTTGAAAGACAGCCATCTGAAAAGTGTCACTCAGTACTGACATACTGTATATGCAACATCATCCTTCCTAAAATGCTAAATTGAAAGGAAAGCTTAACGTTGCACATTAAAAAAGAACAGAGAATCTGTGTGAGACATTCTGCTTCTAGCACTGAATAAAAAAAAAAAAATTAGAAAAAAAGGAAGAAAAAACCCCACTATACTAACTTTCTTAAACAGTTTCAATACAATCCAAAGGCATTGCTCAGGCACATTTACATCTCTTGACAATAATAGCTGTGATTCTTCAACTATATCAATAGATAATCACTTTTTATGTTTATCCTCCATTTATGCCATAGCTTAACACAGTTCCAAAAGGATGAGATGTTAATAGTAAGGGTATAAATTACATGACTGAGAAGAAAGTTTCAAAGACAATCAATTTTCATGGTTCGAAGCAACATTCTTTGACCAGTTAGCTCTATGACTGAATAACACTCTTTATGTTGTAGCACTGAAAGGCTAGATGTCGTGGTTTAAACCCAGCCAACAAATAAGTACCACGCAGCTGCTCACTCACTCCCCCCACAGTGGGATGGGGGAGACAATCAGAAAGGTAAAAATGAGAAAACTCATGGGTTGCTCAGCAATAACGAAAACATCCCCGTATTATCAACACTGTTTTCAGTTCAAATCCAAAACATAGCCACATACTAGCTACTATAAAGAAAATTAACTCTACCCCAGCCAAAACCAGCACACTAGATGAGTGGAGTGGATTTTAAACTATATTTTCCTCCAAAGGATATATGTTTGGTCCTTTTTGAACACTAGTTCCTGCACTGGACTGTGGTCACAAAGTTAAATATTTAATACATTTCAAGGTGAAAAATCCTAATTAGATTAAGTCAGCAAAATTACCTCTGATGCCAGTGAAGTCAATATATTATTTCTTTAATATATTTCTGTATAAAATAATTTGTTTTATGACTATTATGCTATGTTAGTACATTTATGAATTAAATTAACTGATGCTGATGTAATCCAACTTTCATAGCACAGAATAACATAATTCCTGATTTGTGTTATTCTTGGAATCCCTTATTAAAACATTTTACTAGATTTTCATATTTTAATTAAATTTGTTTTTACCTCTCTCCTAATTTACAAAAAAAAAAAAAGACAAGAATATCATATGTGATTAATTTATGTGCATCTAAAATATTATTAAGAATGACAGACTTCATAACATTAAGGAAAAGTTAAGAAAATAGTTAAAAGAGACATCCCATGAACTATAATGACTGGACTTTGCTGGACATTCTTCACTGTATCTTTTCTACTTTTGCTAGCCACAGCTGATTTCATATTTGACGGGTCAAGACACCTTGTTTGAACTACAAGTGTCCATGCAACAGACACACAAAACAGCCAGACCGTGTCAGTGACATTGAAATATTTTTTTTTTATTTTTTTGGCAAAAATAACAGCCAGTCCATGGCAAGACACGTGGCAGCTACATGTGTCCCTGTGTGCACTACATGTTCCCATGTCCACTTCTCTAACATCGTTGCTGCCCTCAGCTGGCTTGTGTTTCATGCACCCTGTGACACTTCATCAGGCCACAATTGCCTTGGACACTGAGACATTTGTGCCACCCTTATCCACATCCTGGCCAGCTGTGTGGACTGGCTTGTCTAAATTTCAGTGGCAAATTCCTGTCTGATGTGCACCTCAGTGAATGCACTGTGCTGCAAGACCAGACACATTTTCTGACAAAATAGATGAGAGAAAAAATAAAGAGGGGGAAGTCTGGTTCAGGCTATCCATCCTGCACAGGCTGAGGCTCAGTACATGGTGATCTGGAGAGCACACAAAATCCTGAGACTGTATTTAGGCTTTGCTGCCATGTACCAACATACACATCCTTGCTGGACTTTTGCCTGTTCAATCACACAAAGAGTTTGACCCTGTCCTGCCAGTGCTGGAAGAAAACAATCTCAGCTTGTGGCTTCAATCATGATGCCCTTGAGATAGTTTTCCAAAATTGTCATGGGCAGTGCAGATACTGAAGAAGTTTGCAGTCTTACAACTTCTTTTATATTGCTTTTACAAAGCCAAAAGTGTTCCATTCAGACCAGGGGTAAACAACAGAGTTGTAGAAGCAGGAAGTAGGGATGTACCTCATGGGTGTTGGTTTAGGAGTACAATATTGCTAAGAAATGACAGTGCATGTGCCTGCACTCCTTCTGCCATGAGCACATGCAGAACAGAGATGACCGGGCATGCTCTGCTCAAGCAGCAAGGGCTCTGACAATGATACAGCCAGTTTCTACTGTAGTACTTATGCGCTTGTGTATTTGGTCACTTGTGCAACTTCAGTATAAAAAAAAGCAAGAACCATAGAAAAGAAAAGTAGGCCTGGAAAGATCTCTATAGGCAGATCAATTATACCTCTGTCACTCTTTATGGATGTTTCTGAAGAATCCAATGATGGTGACTCCACAGCCTCCTGAGGTAATCCATTTCATCCTGTCACTACCCTTACCTTCATAAACACTTGCTAGTCTGAATCTTTCTTTCTGCAGTTTCACCCAGCTATTTTTTATCCTGCATTTGTGCCTAATGAATTTAATCATGTTTTTTCTTCATCCTGTTGTTCTGATTTCCAGTCTCATCCTCCAGTCTGCCTGATATGCTTCTCATCATGTCGTTTGAAAATTTAAGGGATATACTTTTTATTGCATTATCCAAGTTATTAGAGCAGATAAATAGATTCTTGAACACTAAACATCTCGTAAATGCCAGCTTCAATGAACTGTGCCTGGAGCTCAATAGGAAGAGCGTGTATTGGGAAGCTCAGTGTGTGAGATCACATATGGGAGGAGAAAAACAATCAGAAGAGTCATGCCCTTCTGGTTTTCTCTTTGTATTTGTCAAACATGAGGTTCTTACCTCATTTATTGCTTGATCAAAGCATGCATGTGCAAGGTTTGCATTCCTTAGCTCAAGTATGGTCCTTCCCATGTACCATGCGCATATATGCACTGCATGTACTGTTTAGATTAATTATCATGGTTGTATAAGTATAGACAAAAGCATGCTGAGGGAAAACTGGAGAGATCTAGGATCTGGCAGACTAGTTCTCAGAGACAAACTATAGTCA